>PITA01018823.1:0-39293 GCA_004023965.1 Spilogale gracilis | reverse complement strand
GGAAAGCAAATGGGAACTAGGGTAATCTAGGGAGGGAAACGAAACAACAGAGACTTTGAACACAGAAACAAACTGAGGGACTTGGAGGGAGGGGGGTGGAGGGATGGGAGAGCCTGGTGGTGGGTACTGGGGGCACCTAAAGCGTGGAGCACTGGGTGTGGGGAATGGGGAATGAATCTTGAAACACTGGGAAAAAAAAATTTTAGTAACAATAAAAATAAAAAAATTAAAAAACAGGAAAAAAAATTAAAAAATTAAAAAAAAAAGATTCATTCTCCCTTCCTTCTGCCTCTCTCCCTTCCACCCCCCAAAAATTAGAACAATTCCTTCAAGTCCAGAATTCAGGCATAACATGGATAGTTGATTCTGCTCCATGTGGCATGAACTGGAGTCATTCTTCAGTGGCACTCAGCTGATGGGTGACCTTGTGTGGAGTAACCAAAATCCCTTCACTCACATGTCTGATTCTTTGGTGGGCACAGCTGGTAGGTAGGCTTAGCTGGGTCCTTCCCCCTCTCCATGCAGACTCAGGCTTTCTCCATGTGATTACTCCAGCAGGGGAGTCAACTCCCTTGCATGGTAGCTCAGAGATCCAAGTGTGAGCATTCTAAGAAGGCTGGGAAAAAACTACAAGTCTTCTTGAGACCTGGCTTCAGAATTTCGAATATCCTTTCCAATATATTCTGGTGATCAAATAAGTCATTAAGACTTGCCCAAGTTTAAGGGTGAGGAGAAATGGACTCTACCTCTCACTGGGAAAATGGCATGTCCATACAAAGAGCTGGAAGAATTGATGGTGGACCCTTCAGAAACAGCTACCATATTCAGGAAAACCCAAGAAGACATTTGAAAGAAAAACGAAGTTTCAACGTTTAATAACTATTAATACCTACAAACATTTCTTAATGGGTAAATGTTCAACGTGGAGAGAATCAATGAACAGATTTTTCAGGCTGTCATTGTCTGGTAGAAAAACGATTTTCAAACATACATTAGGACATGTCACTATGATGTCTTTTTTTTAAAAACCTGGGCTTGAGGAACAATTTTGTCCAATAGTTCTTTAAATGCTCAAAATAATCAGATTTATGTTATTTTGTACACTGAGTCTAAACTTTGTTTCCATTTATTTACAGACACTTTGATCTGTAGCTATAATTTATCTGGAGTATGAATTGCCAAACTAATATGAGGTTGTTCATGTTCTATAGTTCACTGTTCATGTTCTATAGCTCACTGCCCATATCATTACAAATAATCCTGAAAAGCCAGCAACTGAAAATGTAAGCTTTAATAAGATTGAGATTCATATGAAACTATCTAACACTGTGAGCAAAGATGATAAAATCTTCTTAAAAGCTAGTTCTTGCCTTATACAACATATGGTGACTAAGTACATTTTGACAACAGCTTTTCTATGAGTCACCGATGCTTTGGTGCCCTTTTGCCCCTATCACAGCTCTTACGCAGCCATTGAAGACATGCCGACATTAGTAGCATTTGAGAACTGATTTTAACTCTTATCGTTTCTTTCTGGTTCCTACGAACCATGTGTTTGACAGAGCATTACACCTTCTTCTTATATGCACATCAGAACAAGCCATAAATTAAGAAAACTGAGATCCACAGTATTTGTAATACCATCCGTGGAACTATAAAGAATTCAAATCATTTCAGCTTCCTTGCTAATACATCAAGTTCAATGGGTATATTCTTAAATCCTCTCTAGATTGTGTTATCAGAGAATGTTACCGACCTGCTCCCAGATTTGTTACTATGTTGTATATTATTCGTTGCTGTATAACAAACCACTCCGAAGATCAGTGGCTTAAAATGACAATTTTTTGAGAGTTTTTTTTTTTATAATTATCTTTTTTACAATCTATGAATTAACTGGTCCTGTCTTCTGCTAGTGGTGCTTGGTTCACTCCTATAGTTGAGTTGATCAGGTGACTTCCCCTGGGCCAGAAGGTCTAAGATGATCTCACTCATGTCTTGGGTTTTAGTGCTGGCTGTTAGCTAAGTTGTTCTTTCTGTGTTTTCCCACTAGCTAGCAAGGCTTCTTTACATGGTGGCCAGAGTGTTCCAAGAGGGAAAGACAAGAGATCCATGGCTTGGGAGGCCTCACCTCTGTACAGTGTAACTTTAAAGAACATTGTGTTGATCTAACCAAATCACAAGGCAAGTTCAGATTCAAGAGATGGGAAGATAGATTCCATCTCTTTTGTTGTTGTTGTTGTTTTAAAGATTTTATTTATTTGACAGAGAGAAACACAGCCAGAGAGGGAACACAAGCAGGGGGAGTGAGAGAGGGAGAAGCAGGCTTCTTGCCGAGCAGGGAGCCCAATGTGGGGCTCGATCTCGGGTCTCTGGGATCATGACCTGAGCCAAAGGCAGTCGCTTAACCAACTGAGCCACCCAGGTGCCCCAATTCCATCTCTTGATGGGAGGTGCTATCCAGTCATGAAAGAATCTGGAATCTTTCTATCTACATTCACAAAATTTCATTTCCAAATGGTGTTATAACCTGCATAGGACAGGAAGTATCTTGCAAAACCCCATTACATATATCACACTGAAGATTTAAGCAAAGATAAGTCCCAGTGATAAATAATGCTTAAAAAAAAAAACCAAAAACACTAAAACCAAAAAAACTGTGTTTCCAAGTTTTCATCTCTTTACTGATACCTTAACCTGTAGCTATAATTTATTAGCACCCTGAACTGCCAAACAAATATAAACTTGTATCAGTGACTTTGAAGAGGAGTTTCTGCATATTCATTTTGCATATTGCTGTCAGTTTGGTCGATAAAATCTGAAAATACATTTAGTACTTTACAGTATGCCTCATTTTATTCTGAGTCTAATCAATACAGTATGTCTATCCTAAGATGTGGGCCTGATCGATATTATCATTTCCATCTGCTCATTTGCTTTTCAAATGTCCTGCTTTTAATCAACAAACCGTTTTTAGTTGCAGGATGAATTGTTCCACCTCACCTAAAATATGTGTGTGTGTGTGTGTGTGTGTGTGTGTGTGTGTAAAAGTTAAACACAAAGCACCTCAAACATGTAACAATTTTATCAAAAAGATCAAGTAATAAACCTTCAAAGTGAAAACGTAGGCATTTAAACATACTGCCAAGTGCATTTTTGAAAAGACATGTAGAGGGGCACCTGGGTGACTCAGTCACTTAAGTGTCTAACTCACGCTCAGGTCATGATCTCAGGGTCCTGGGAACGAGCCCCATGTTGGGTTCCCGGCTCAGCAGGGGGTCTGCTTCTCCCTCTGCCCCTCCCCCTGCTTGTATTCTCACTCTCTCTCAAATAAATAAAATCTTTTAAAGAAAAAAAAAAGAAAAGAAAGGAAAAAAGACAAGAAAAGAGAAAATATTTATAGAAAGTAGTCACTCTGGGGGCGCCTGGGTGGCTCAGTTGGTTGGGCGACTGCCTTCGGCTCGGGTCATGATCCTGGAGACCCGGGATCGAGTCCCACATCGGGCTCCCTGCCTGGCAGGAAGCCTGCTTCTCCCTCTCTCACTCCCCTTGCTTGTGTTCCTTCTCTGGCTGTGTTTCTCTCTGTCAAATAAATAAAAAAAATTAAAAAAAAAAAAAGAAAGTAGTCACTCTGGATGTTACCGCTGGTGATTTCATGGGGAGTGGAAACCAGCCAGGCACATGTGGATACCACTGGTATGTCATTTCTTTGATAGCAGCCTCTGGATTTGGTTCTATCATCTCCCGAGAGAGAACCTGAGCCAAAACGTGCAGAATTTTCAAGAACTATATTCTTCTTAATCAATGACACCTTTATAAGGCAGTTAAACAATGACAGGACATTTTATTCCAGGGTTAACACAAAAAAAAGAAGTTAATGTGATCATGTCTGAATCTAAATGTGTTAAAATTTGAGATTTAACACCCTGAGTTTATACCAATTGAATTTTTAACAGTCTGAAATTTCCTTTTGAAATTTGAATCAAGTGTTATTAAAATGCCTGTAGCAGTATGAAAATCACCATTTTGGTCAAAACGGATGTTATAAGAAGACAACATAACAAAAGAAACTAAGAATGTTGCTTGAGGATTACGGAACTGGGGCAAAATTCCAGGTCATGAAACTCCCAGGTCATCATCTTATTATATTTGGTTATCCCTTAGTTCTGATTTTCATCTAATATTGGTTTTCCTGTCCTTTGACCTCAAATATCTAAAGAAGTTTGGAAAGAGAAGTTTGTTAAGATCAAACATAACACTCTAATTCACATCTCCCAGAACTAAAAATGACACTGAAAAATTACTCTCCCTATCAAGTTGTGTAGATGTATATAATGTAATATATCACAAGGAAGGTTCATTAGCATTGCTATTCCCCTCAGGCCAAGGCAAAGTAAATCCTTCTTTTAGTTTCCATTTGCTTTAAGTTCTTAAATTAAGTGAATTGGGGTGAAGAGCACTTGCTAACATAAATTTTCAAAGTCTATTCTGATTTTAGGGCTCCAATTCTCACCAAACTATTTATTGATTTAATTCCTCCAATACAATCCAAGTGGATGTAATAAAGATTTGCTCTGCCAAATTTTCAAAAGGGACAATCTTCTACTCCCTCAAAAATATAGAATTATTACCTTCCTGAGCACACCTCAAAAACCTTAGGCCAAAAACTGAAGAGAAAAAATATCCAGGGTTGGGGAGATTTTAGGAAACCAGGTACTATAAATTTGTTTAACATTTCTGGAGGGCTAGCAAGCAGTAAGTATTTTTAAAAGCCTTAAAAAGCGTGGAGTTCCTTCAAGCTATTTTACTTCAAGAAATTTAACTTAGCGAAATAATCTGCCTATGTATATAAATTTCCATATAAATACGTTAACCATAGTATGTTTTTTCGTATCATCAAATTAGCAACTATGTAAATATCCAAGGTACAAAACTGGTTAAATAAACTATCTTATGTCCACAAATGAGCTAGTAGTCAATAGTAACTAGGATCTTAGTAGTCGAATTTATACAAATCTGGGTTCAAGTCACAGACTGTGTGAAAATTAGAAAGTTATTTAAAGTTTCTAATTTTAATCCTCAGCTTCCTCATGTTAAAATAAGCTTGCTGAGTTACTGTGAGGATTAAATGAGTATTTAAAAGATATCTAGCTCTAGTACACCACAAGTGCTCAGTAGATCTTAGGAACAAACACTATTGATTTAGTTGAGTGTTTGGGAACCATTAAACATTATTTTATAAAAGAATCATTAAGCGTACTGAGGCAAAGCGTTACAAAATAGTGTACATATCAGGATGTCACATTTGTGCATGCCTCCATTCTTGCACTGAGAAAAAAAATACAACAGGAAGATCATTAAAATGTTAAAAATTATGACCTTCAAATATTTAAATTTAAATTTTATTTTTATTCTTTAAAATTAAATTTTAATTTTATTCTTTAATATATAATCCAAACTTCCTACATAAGTAGTTTCTATTTTACATTTGGAAAAAAAAATCCACTATTTTCAAACACTTTGTAACAGCTTGCTACTCAAACAGAAGACTGGGTTTTCTCATTTCCCTTTCTAAGTGACTGGAAAGCAGGCCTTGGGCTGGGTATGTCCCCTGTTGAATGGGGCTGATCTCTACCACCCCAGACAGATCCTCCAACCTTAGTGCAAACCAAGTTGCAGTTCTTTTATGTGTTTCATTACCTATAGACAGATTCTATAGACATACAGAAGTTTTGATACTCAGAAACCTGAAATTTTAATAATTTAATTAAAGTGGAATAGTCAAATAAGCTCCAGGGACATGAGACAGGACTTTGTTCTGCTCTCCCTAGGCTTTTTTCTATTTTACTAACAAACATATGTTACTTGTCTACCACCATGGTTTGAATATGGGATGTTGGAGCTAGAAAAAGAAACAAGATATATATTTTTTTTAATTAATTTTTATTTTTTCCATAACTCTGCCACCCTATCCCTCCCTCCACCCCCCAGCAACCCTCAGTTTGTTTCCTGAGATTAAGTCTCTTATGGTTTGTCTCCCTCCCCAGTCCCGTCTTGTTTCATTTTTTCCCTCTCTACCCTCCCATGACTCCCCACCCTGCTTCTCAAATTCCTCATTTCAGAGAGATCATATGATAATTGTCTTTCTCTGATTGATTTATTTTGCTCAGCATAATACCCTCCAGTTCCATCCACAAGATATATATTTTTACCATCAAAGGGCTCATAATTTCAAAGAAATAATATTTGTATTGCAATTTACAACTTACAAAGCACTTTGCACATATACCCCTGTTTAATTTCATAGCAACACTGCAGGAGGTGGGAGAGTATAATGGCAATGATTGGTTTATGGTTTAAGACACAAAAGCATAAGTAATATATTCAATTACTGGTGAGCCAGGGACAGATTCTAGATCTCCTATTCCAAGTCTGCTCTTCTTTCCTCTAAACTACTATTGAATGTATTAATTAGGTAAATATATGTTCTATGCATATCAATATCTGATCTGTTTAGAACCTGCTCAAAGAACCCCTCCATCTGGTTCACATATCAGTACACATAAATTTACTACTCTAAGTTGTTTAAGACATTGTCTTTTGAGTCATTGTCTACTATGTCTAAAATGTATAAACTCTTGCTTTTTTTTAGAATTTAGTACTAGACAAAGCCTTACTTTCCTAGAGGAAACTATACATCTCCTCCTATTTAATAATAAGAATTATGGAATTAATCATGCCTCCCCATTGATTGGGCTTCCCAAGAAACTCAAAGCCAAATTTGGACCCAGTGTATGGCTAGTAAATAGTAATTGTCCATTAAATATTTGGCAGATAGAAGAAAGAACAAATCATTAAATGAATGAGTTAAACAACTATGTTGGCCCTTTGATTTGCATATTTGTATTATTTTCTTCAGTCCTTCTATTTCTGTTTATATGTTACCATTCTTTTATTATATATATTCTTATTATAATTAGCCTTAGATCCTCTGTAGAATGAACTGGGAAATAAATCAATAAACAAATATCTACTGCACATACTGAATATTAAGGTCTTTTTCAAAACTTCTTTATTTAATAGAGAGCTATCTATTTATTTTATGGAGAGAGGGAGAGGGAATGCAAGCAGGGGGAGGGGCAAAGGGAGAAGGAAAGAGAATCTCAAGCAGACAACCGCATTGAGCACAGAGCCTGAAGCAGGGCTCAATCTCATGACCCCAAGATCATAACCTGAGCCAAAACCAAGAGTCTGATGCTCAACCAACAGACCCAGCCAGGCACCCCTTTATTCAAAACTTCTAATGCAGAATTCAACTCTTCTTAAATAGGATAGTCCGTGACAGAACATAAACTTCTACTCACAATGCTTCCATGAGGCAATAAATCAGGATATGATTTGATGGGAAGAAAGAGGTCGCTTGCTCTGTCATCAGACACAAGATGCTAAAAGCTTATATACATTTTAAAGGCCCATTTACTCCAGCTCTTAGTCTCCCAAAGCAAAAATGTAGATTTGCCCTTCAACCCATCATAACCACTTGCCTTAAGATGTCCTTGGTATCTTTCTCCCTTTTCTTTGCTTTCCTATACATAAGCATTTTAACCTGACTTCACTGATGTAAAAATTGTAATTAGAAGTATACAAGTGAAGGGCGCCTGGGTGGCTCAGTTGGTTGAGCGACTGCCTTCAGCTCAGGTCATGATCCCGGAGACCCGGGATCGAGCCCCACATCGGGCTCCCTGCTTGGCGAGAAGCCTGCTTCTCCCTTTCTCACTCCCCCTGCTTGTGTTCCCTCTCTGGCTGTGCTTCTCTCTGTCAAATAAATAAAATCTTAAAAAAAAAAAAAAAAAGAAGAAGAAGTATACAAGTGAAAATTAAAAAATTACCCATCTAGGTCCCATATCCTCCCAGGTACCAACCTCCTCCTTCATAATAACCTTCACTATGCAAGTGTATATCAGATTCTGTGTGCTATGGCTTTGTGACATGGTCACTGTCTATAAGGAGTCTTGGTGTTTATAATACTCATGTGAAAAATACAAAGATAAATACTTCCATTTATTTAGGAAGCATACAGGCAAAATATTAAGGGGAGGTGACAGAAAGATATCCTGGAGGAATAGACATCAAAGCTAATTTTGAAGAATGATAGAAGTTAGCTAGGTGGGGTTGAGGGACAGGGCAGGAGAAAAGGTGCCAATAGGAAATAGTACACTGTGTAGTGGGTACATACCAATATAGCTGTACAGATTTCTATAATATTGAAATTGAGGGGCAGCCTGGGTGGCTCAATTCCATTTGCCTTCAGCTCAAGTCATGATCCCAGGGTCCTGGGATCAAGCCCCACATCAGACTCCTTGCTTAACAGGGAGCCTACTTCTCCCTCTGCCTGCTGCTGCTCCCCCTGTTTCTCTCTTTCTCTCTCTCTCTCTCTCTCTTTCTGAAAAATAAACAAAATCTTTAAAAATAATAATAAACTATTGAAATTGCTAGTGGTTCTTCCTCCAGCTCATGAGCCCACCCCAAATACTCTAGTTACCCAAGGCTCAGTGATTCCCCAGGTAGGAATCAAGTCACCAGTGGGCAGGCACGAATAGGTGGTGACATTATTAGATTTGTGTTTTACTTAGATAACTGGCTGCTCTGTGGAGGACTATTTAAGAAAATAAAACTAGAAACAAGGAGAGGGATTGGAAGTCTTCAGAATTTCAGATCATAGAGAATGAGGCCTAAACTAAGTCAGTGATGATAGACAGAGGGAGGTACAAACAAATTCAAAAAAAAGCTTAGAAATTAAAATCAGTAGAATTTGGTGAATGATTCACCAGCCTTTGGTGTGGGTTGCTGTAATACTGTCAGAATCACTACCTGAAGAGGAAAGCACATGAGGATATGGAGGTTAGTTTTACACAGGTTGAGTTTGATATGTCTTTGGGACAGGTAGATGGCCGTCAGGAATTACAGCTCCAAGGCTTAGAGGAGTCATGAGCAGGTATATCAGCAGAAATCAGTGTTGATACAACACAAAAGGGAGGGCCTGTCTCCTTGTGAGAGAGGGAAGACTATGGGGTTTTGTGAAGCCACCAACATTCATTCATTGGTTGGGTAGAAAGTCAGGAGTCCATGATGGAAGTGGAGACTGGTAGAAAATGTAAGGAAAGGTAAGAGAGAAAAAGGAAGAAAAGGAAGAAACCTTTCATCATCAGGGTGAAATGCAACAGAAGATTTAGTAAGATAAAGATAAAAGAGACAAGGGTTTTGCAGTTAAAAGTCAGTGGTGACCTAGAAAAATAGTTTCAGAAAGTAGAATGGTGATTTCCAGGGCCTGGAGGGAGGGAGAAACGAGCAACTGCTGTTCAGTGGATAGAGTTTCAGTCATGCAAGATGAGAAAGTTCTAGAGAGCTGCTGGACAACAATGTGCTTATAGTTAACAGTTACTGTACACTTTAAAAATGTAAGAGGGTGGGTTTCACATTATGTGGGTTTTCTTTTCCATGTTATCTGTTTTTTACAATAAAAATGGGGAAAAATTCATTAAATAGCTAACTAGTAAAACATAATTATAATATTTTTAAAAAATTGAAAGGAAAAGGGTTGCTTGGTTGGCTAAGTTGGTTGAGCATTGGCCTCTTGGTTTTGGCTCAAGTCATAATCTCTTGAGTTGTGGGATCAAACCCTGTACTGGGCTCTGTGCTCATCAGGGAGCTTGCTTGAGATTCTTTCCCTCTGCCCCTCCCCCTACATGTGTGTATGTAGGTCTGTGTGTGTGTGTGAATCTTTTAAAAAAGCAAAAAGAAGAAAAATAGCTTCACTTGCAATGTCATGGTGGCAGCCAGATTGAAATGGACTAAAGGAAAGTGAAACAGAATTGAAGATGGAGAGGCACCAGAGGGCTCAGGTGGTTAAGCATCTAGCTTTGGCTCAGGTCATGATCCCAGGGCATGGGATCGAGCCCCACATTGGGCATCTTGGTCAGCAGGGAGCCTGCTTCTTCCTCTCCCACTTCCCCTGCCTGTGTTCCCTCTCTCACCGTCTCTCTCTCTGTGTGTCACTTAAATAAATAAATAAAATCTTAAAAAAAAAAATTGAAGACAGAAACAACAAATAGGAGTTTCTGGAGAAGGGTACATGAGAAGTGATGATATGAGACCAAGTGGCAGATGGAGGGTGGGAGGCTTGGCCCTTCCTGGACATGGTTATCAGCCTTTTCTTATAGGGGAGATACTTCATTTTTTCATTTAATCCAAACGCAAGATATTCTAGCAATAATCGTTCCCCTCCTTGTCCCTAATGATGATTTTTCAAATTTTGAAAGCCTTTCAAATTGCTTTCAGCACATCTTTGAATTGCTGCACTCACTGTCCTAATCTACTCTGCCAACTTGATTGTCATCTACCACTTTTCATGTGCCCTACCCAAAGGGTTGATGCCTGCCTATCATGGCCTAAATTGTTAAGGAGTGGTACATTCTAAGGTCTTCTTTTAGAGATGAAGTTTTCTGATTTGTCAAGTGGTGCTAATGGCGTTTCTGGATAGTTATACTAATAATGGTATAGTATTCTTTTAGCAACTTTTTGAATACCAGTCTTTATTTCAAAGAAGATTTGGAGGCCCTAGAGTTTTGTTTTGTTTTATATTTTGAAAAAAGTTGTAAGTTGTATAGTGAGCTACATTATTTGTAAATGACATTCTTTGAAATGTATGGGTAGTTTTTTAAAATTAAAGGAGATATGGGATATGTCAATTATATCTCAATTTAAAAAATATATTTTTAAAAAATAATATAAATATCAGAAGACTAATCTAAAGTGTGACCCATTTAATTCAACAGTGAAAACAGAAATAGAAAAATCTTCCCAGAAATTTTCAGAATAAAAATTATTATAGGATTTGCCTTGTAAATCATTCATTTAATTAATCCAAATACTTATTCAAACCTTTTTTGAGTATTTCATGTGTGCCATAGATATGTACAATGTTATATGGTAGTGCAGAAAAATTAACTACTTAACTTTGCCCCAGAATGTCATAGAAGGCATTGGAGATGGTAGTGCTTGATCTGAGATTTGAAGGGAAAATGGGAGTTTGGTGGAGGGCCTTAATGAGGAGAGAGCACTATGCAAGATTAATCAGAGTGATAAACCAAAAGTGGAAAGCAGGTAACATTGTTAAGGCTACATAGGACTAGTTCAGGTTACATAGGACTACTCTATGATAAGTCCTGTGACAGGAGCTGGACAGGTTAAAATAATGTAGTCTCTGACCTTAAGAAGCTTGTATTCTAGAACCTTTTTTAAAAGATTTTATTTATTTATTTATTTTACAGAGAGAGACACAGCTAGAGAGGGAATACGAGCAAGGGGAGTAGGAAAGGGAGAAGCAGGCTTTCCACCAAGCAGGGAGTCCAACGAAGAGATCGATCCCAGGACCCTGGGATCATGACCCGAGCTAAAGCAGACGCTTAACAACTGAGCCACCCAGGTGCTCCTTGAACATTTTTTAAAAGGCAATGCTTCAGTAAGAGGCCACACAAAAGAGAAAAAATGGGGACAAGTAGATATAGTGGGAAAAACAAACTTCTTTGATGTGTGCTGTTATTAGTTGAATTATGCACCCCCCCAACTCATATGTTGAAGTAGTAACTCCCAGAACCTCAGCTTGTGACCTTATTAGGAAACACGACCATTGCAGACATTATTAGTTAAGTTAAAATAAGGTCATACTGGAGTAGGGTGGATTCCTAATTCAATACGACTGGTGTCCTTATAAAGAAAAGGGAAATTTGGAGGCAGACACACATACATAAGGACATCATGTGAACATGAAAGCAGAGGTTGGGGTGATGTTTCTACAAGCCAGGGAATGTCAAAGATGGCCAGAAAACTACTAGGAGGGGAGAGGCATGAATCAGATTCTTTCTCATGGATCTCAGAAGGAACAAATCCTCTAACACCTTGGTTTCAAATTCCTATCCGCCCCCCAAATTCAGATAATATATTTGTGTTGCTTAAGCCACGTAGTTTGTACCATGCTATGGCAGCCCTAGCAAACCTACACACATGCCGTAGATGGCCTCATTATTTCAAGTCAGCCCAAGAACCCATGAAAGGTTCTACAAGTGCAACTAGAAGCCCATGAAAGGACCACGAGGTAGAATATTCTACCAAATACCCAAAAGTTTAAGAAAGAGCCAATACCATGTCATAACCAAATAGTTTTCATCTTAGAACATTAACAGGTAACAAATCAATAGAAACTTGTTTTTCTAATATCTGTTTCAAAAAAACCCCCAAAACTATTTTTCCATTTCCTAGGGCCATTCACAAAAGCTTTATTTGAGTAACTCACTCGGCCTTTTCTGCTCTTCTGCTAATTATTAGCAATTTATTTTTCACCTGTACATTCAGCCCCACTCCAAGCTCCAAAATTAAAGGTATCGCCAGTCAGACAATATTTAATAACAGATTAATCATCTAATCATCTTGGGCAATGTCCAAACATTGTCTTAATAAGTAGGCTCTCCTTTTTTTCTTTATGACCAACCCTACTTTGCGCCCTGCCCTTAAACTCCAGCTCACGTTGTACTGTCTTGGCAGCCCGTAAGTCTCCCTGACTAAGACTCTGTTTCATTACTTTCCTGAGGCTCCTTCTATAGCTACCGCTTCCCCTGATGGTCTCTGCCAGCTTGGTGGATCTGGCCCTTCTCTGGATCCTTGCTTTCTCTGCTCTGGCCTGTCTCACCACTGACTAAGCTCTGATGTACTTTTCTTTTTACTGAAATGTGAAGATCTTTTTCTAGGTTTAAAAACACAATTTACTCTTCATCAGTCGGCAGAGTTGTCAGTATAAATTAAGTCATGCTATAACAACTCCCAATCTTGGCAATTTAAAACAACCAAGAATTTTTTTCTTGCTTTTGCTATGTGTCCATTAAGAGTCAGCTGAGGGTTGTGCCCCTCAGTCTTCTGCTCCACTTTCTGCTTTCCTGATCCTGGGACCCAGGCTGACAAGTAGCTACCCTTGGGTATAGCCAAGAGTTGTGGTCAAGGGAGAGAGCCCTAAGGAGTTTGCTTTGATATATAAATTCTCCAGCCTAGAAATGATTCATAGCACTTGCGCAACATTTGTTGCCTAGCAGGTTCAGTATTCCATGTGCCAGAAAGGCAAAGAGAACTGGATATTGATAAGTGGCTCCAAGGACTACAAAACTTGAGATGGGTTATTTAGCTTGCATGTTATCCAGGTCCCTGTTTTCTTGTTTACAGACATCTAAATTAAAATAATAACAGCTACATACTGTGTGCATGGTACTAGCCTTGAGGGATATCCCAAGAATAAATATTCTGTAATCAAATAAGATCCATTAGGAAATATGTTTACTTCTTGGATATTCTTGGATATGTATTTTAGCATGTTAAAATCTCTGTGATACTTTAAAGAGAAAGACCTGTTTAATTTTACCTAATTTAGAGTTTCCTAATTTATTTAACTACAATTTCCAAAACATTATCAGCCTTAAGAAAACACTCAGGTCAATGGTATATTACCTCTTTTCATTTTATTACAGGCCTATGGAGGGAGAAATAAGGTGTTATAATTGAGAGTTTTTTCCTAATCATTAGTTTTTTTAAAAAATATCAAGGAAGAAGACTAAAAATGTTTGTTTTGGTCATCTATAAAAAATTTCACTAACATATCATTTATGTCCCACAGATAATTCACTTTGTAGTAACCATATTTTTTGAAAAGTCAAATGTTAAATTGTATAGTGAATGAATTCCCACACTCAATCATTAATTTAAATTGCTTGTAATTTTTAAAAGTAGTTCTTTGTAAAAGCATTATTAATGGGGATGAAATTTTTTGATGAGTTTCAACTTGGAAAATTTATTTCTTCCTTGTCTTTCCCTTGTAGTCCTATTTTAATTCTGAAATCAACCTCAAAGGATAGCTTTTTAGAAGAACATGCTCTAAATTAACTACATGTATTCTAACCATATGTTTTTCTATTATTAGGTACAATTACTGATTGTGAATTACTGTGACTTCTTTTTAGATAAAGGCTTACATCTGGATAGAAAAGTCTCCGTTCAAATCAAATCAATCAAAATAAATAATCATCCAAATAATAATGAGCTTTAGAACCTCTCCCGTAATTTTTTTGTAAGTCTCAAACCAAAAAAAAAAAAGGCTGTCTTTTTAAATTACCCAGTTGTGCAAAATCCCTTGGGCCATTCACTGTTGGGGGTGGAGGAATCTAATTCAGCACTCATGTAAGATGAACATTGCTTTTATTGCCCTATTGTTTGCAGACATTTTTCTTTCCTTTCTTTTTTTTTTTTTTAAGATTTTATTTATTTATTTGACAGAGAGATCACAAGTAGGCCGAGAGGCAGGCAGGGAGAGAGGAGGAAACAGGCTCCCTGCTGAGCAGAGAGCCCGATGTGGGGCTCAATCCCAGGACCCCGAGATCATGACCTGAGCCGAAGGCAGAGGCTTTAACCCACTGAGCCACCCAGGTGCCCTGCAGACTTTTTTCTTAAATATGATACCATTCTTTTAAGTCTCTTCTCTTTCTTAGCTTCTTTTCCATCTATTTAGAAAAGATTAGGTCACATTTTCTTCGCAAATTACAAATTTTCAGTGTTAGGCATTTGTTTTTCCATATCCATTCTTCTATTTCAATATTTTATTCTTATTTTCCCAGTAAACCTTCAGTCAGGGCATTCAATTTTATTTCGCATGTTTGCTAGCCAAAGGCACATTTCTATGACAGTAGCCTGTTCTCATAATTTTTTTAAGTACATTTTCCATAGAATTCTTCCCTCCTCACTGTCCTACCTACACATATACACACACCACCACAATAGCCCCTGCAACAAAAACAGCAACGATAAAACCAGATCTTCCAGGCTGAAATGCAACTGACTGCTTGCAGAAGTCTAAGCAGATCTGGAGCAGAACATAGCTCGGTGTTTACAAAAAGTGGCTAAGCTGATTGGCTGCTGATTTAGAACAGACCCAACCAGTGTTTCTGGAAAAATGAAACAGAGCTTCTGTAATTAGCAGAAGGCAGTTCTTATACCCTAAACCTCCTAAGAAAGGTGAAGGACAGATCTCATTGATTTATTTCTTACTCTAGACAGGGGTCCTGTGGAATTCCTGCTGAACTCCAGTTTACTGGACAAAATAAGATTTCTTTGAATTAGGAAATAGTGCAATATGATCGAGCTAATCTGAAGCTTCTGAGGAGCGCTAGTACCACTGCCTTCTCTTCATTTCCATTGAATGTAGCAAATTGAAATACTCTAGGCTAGCCCCCCCCCCCCATTGCTGTAACTTTCCTCATGGGATTTAGTATGATGAAGTCCATTTGGTTCTTGAATTAAGGCTTTATGGTCATAATGGATGATGTTTGGACATTCCACCTGTTGTATTCTTTTACTTCTTGATTTGTTCAGAATCCAGATGGAGAAGGAAGGCTCTATTTGGTGGAACTTCACAAAGACCCCTAAATCTGATGAATTGGCAGCTAACATTGAAAAATAAAACAAAAGAAGTGAAATTAGAGGGGAAAATAAATACACACAGGAGTACCCTTTAATGGGTCCAGACAGGTGGCTTAGGGCTTTAGACGTTCAATTTGAGCAGGATATTTTGACCCCAGTGGTGTGTAAAGCTTATATTAGCCAAGCTGATTTGAGATGGGTGGATGATTTTGCCTGCTGCAGCCTGAACATGAAGTTTTGAGGTTTTAGCCGTATGGAACAGTGACTGAAATTTATGGCAGCTTTGCCCAGAATGAGTGACTGTTTCAATAAGCGTCAGGGCTTGGGACGCGAGCTCTACTTAAATGCAGCCTCTAGCGAACACCTCTTGGACAACTTGCACCACAGAGCAAAAGTGCAAGTACGAATGAGCCTTGCAAAGGAGTGCAGGGCTCACCAACGTTAGGCTTGTGAACAAGTGTGCAGGACAGGAAGGCTTTCCCAAGACTGTAGGGACAATCACTGCATGCAGACTGCTATACTTCGCTACAAAGACACAGCTTTCCTTATCCAGGCCAAAAACCTCCAGCCAAGGAGGAAGAGCCTCAGCCCACAGGCCTCTGAGACATTAAGGAGTGTAACAATTAAGATTCTAGAGAGGAGGTTTCAGACAGTTGGAACTTTTTCAGATGAAGGAGTGTCTTATTAACTACAGCAGGAATCAAGAGTTGGGAGTTCTGGCTTTCTTTCTTGCAATGATTTATTTGTCTTAATTCTTGGTTTATATTATCCATCTCTAAAACTAAGGATAGGGTGCCTGGGTTGCTCAGTCAGTTAAGCATCTGCCTTCAGCTCAGGTCATAATCCCAGGGTCCTGGGATAGAGTCCAGCATGGACTCCTTGCTCAGCAGGGAGGCTGCTTCTCCCTCTACCCACCCACCCCCACTCGTGATCTCTCTCTCACACACAGACTCTCTCTCTCTCAAATAAAAAAAGAAATAAACTCTTTTTTAAAAATCCCTAAGGATAGGTAGTGTTTTCTTCAAGAAAATTTGAGCAATGGCAGATTGAATATTTGTATAGTACCTAAAACTCTAATGTGAGACATTCCAAGTATGATAACTATACTTTTAGAAAAGTGTTTGAAGCATACTATTTATACGTGCCCTATATATATATATATATATATATAGAGAGAGAGAGAGAGAGAGAGAGAGAGAAAGAGAGAGAGAGAAATTTTACTTATTTATTTGAGTGTGAGAGAGCACGAGCAGGGTGGAGGGGTAGAGGGAGAGAGAGAAGCAGACTCCCCACTGGGCAGGGATGTAGATGTGGAACTCGATCCCAGGACCATGGGATCATGATCTGAGCCAAAGACAATGCTGAGCCACCCCAGCACCCTATATGTGCCCTTTCTTTAAGTAGCTCCTTCCTATGTAGAATTGTTTGTTTGTTTGTTACCGAGTAGAGTATTGTTCCTTTTTGTCCTGGCTTTCCCATCCTTGACTTTAGGTCATTTTTTCAGGGTCAGCTCAGAGAAGTACTGTACATACAAAAAAAAGCACAAAACGATTTTTACTGCCATAGCGTGTTTTCTTTTTAAAAGAAGGAAATTAAATGTAATGTAAATGTTATGACTTTTAATAAAATATCACTCTTTTTAAAAGGTAGTTTAGAATCTTAAGGGAATTCATTTAGTTTTATAGAATACTGCAGTTGGGATTTTCTTACACCGTTATTTATCTATAGAGGTTCTCAATCAACAAGACAACACAGTTTGTGTATTATACCGGTGGGCAAAGCAATTCCTGTTGGCTCTCCCTCAACCACTGTTGCCTTCACTGCATGACGCTGCCAAGTCACCAGGTGGTAGGCTGCCACACATGGTCACTACATTAATCCTTCTAATGGCACAGATAGCCTGTATCCAACATATTTGCAGCTAATTATCCTAGAGATTCCCCCTGAGCGCATTGTGTCCTAAGCCCAGAATGTTACAGAGCTAACCTCACTTGTAGGGGAAGGAATTCACCTTGACATAATTCCATTGCCTTTAGCCAAGAGTAATTCTTAGATCCCAGATAAATCCCGAGTAGGCAGAAGCCAGTTACCATCCAGCATCACCATGCAAGACCTCCTCTGAGCATACGTGGAAATACTCAGATCAAGCTTCAAAATCACCTCTTTAGTCATTCATCCAAAGTGATTATTGTAATCAAAAATAAGGCGACTTCTTGAGAAAAAGACGTGGACTGGTGAAGTAATGTGCCTAAGTTAGAAGTTGGGTGGTGTGGCTCTAGGGGCTCCCACCAGGGACTTCTGGAGCACACAGCCCCTCTCTCAGTGCCTGGCTCCATCCCCCCCACCCCCTTTCTGGCAAGCCCCAGACGGCCCAGTTGCATCCCACTGATGAGACATTTCTTCCGTAGAACTGCCACTGGTGTCTCTGCTTCTTGCCCCCAAATCTGGTCTGAGGGTAGTCACCACCTTCTAAGATTTGGGGCCATTTTTGTCCATGAGGGTGCATCCATCTGGGAAGAAAGGTGCGGATTTCTGCACACACTTGCTTTGTTCTCCCCTATGTGCCCCTCTGCTTGTAATGCAAACATGAGACTGTATAATGATGAACTTCTCGGCACCAGGGTTATGTTTTCTAACTTTTTTTTTGCATTTCCCACCATGAGGAGTGAACAGTCAGCCCTTTATAATTTTTTATGGATGTGGATTTAAAATTTTTCTCCTTACATGCTTATGTATTTTTTGTATATGCCCTTACACAATAGTAAAGGTGTCATATTTAGTGGAGACATACTGAGCTTTTATATTTAAAGCTTCCTATCTTTACCTTCCATATTGTCTGGAATCAGCTGATACAATCTTAGTACTTTACCGCCAGATGCCAACACATCACTGTGACATTGGATTTCATTTCTTATATTCTTATGACATGAATTATATAATACAACATCTCTAGCCTTTCAACGTCACTCTTCTCTTTAATATCTAAATAAGAAGGATAAGAACCTCCCTCCAGGGCAATGCAGGGAGTCTAGTCCCGCCCCCAGACTTTATGAAGATACACAGTAAGCGCTCACATGTTTCCCAGATCCATCCCGGATGTTTTGTTTCAACGCCTTCCATGCTGTGCCACGTCAGAGTTCTCTACTGATCACTCCTGGCTGGAGCTCTCCTGGCTCCTTCGCTTCCCAAAGTATAGATACAGATTCCCCCCAAAGTTTAGAAATGGATTTTCCACCCCTGCCATTTTGAATTCAGCAAACACAGCTAAGACATTTTAGGAGACTTTACTAAGGCTTGAAGAAGCTATAGGGGATTATAATAAAAGAAAAATGTGAACATCAATGTGAAATGTTCATCCCAGAAGCTAAAGTTTATTGACATGCCTTTTCACAGGGAATTACCTAGTGAGTCCCTTCTGGGGCCCCAGTCAGCTTGCATGTTTATAGAATGCACTCAATCTCCTCTAGCCAAAATTTCCCTTTTTCATCTCTTTTCTTTCCCAAGTACCATGCCCCCAACCCCTTTCTCAGACTCAGCTAGAAGAAGCAGAACCAGGTCACACATCAAAGTATCTTATAAGACGTATATCACCCCCCAAAGAATTCAGTGGACTTAGCGACCTACTTTTGGATGACTTCCCCATTGATAATGATAGAGACTTCTCTTACAAATAATCAACGAAAGGGAATGTTATTTACTTAATCAGCAAATATCTAACTTGTGTAATAAGGATCCTTCTGAAACAAAGGAGGATAATACCCTAAAACAAATTCACCTCCCATTTGCAAAGGAGCTGCAGGTAAAACTGCTTGCTGGTTTAGAACACTTCATTTCGGGGCACCTGGGTGGCTCAGTTGGTTAAGCGACTGCCTTTGGCTCAGCTCATGATCCAGGAGACCTGGGATCGAGTCCCATATCAGGCTCCCTGCTCGGCAGGAAGCCTGCTTCTCCCTCTCTCACTCCCCCTGCTTGTGTCCCCCCTCTGGCTGTGGTTCTCTCTGTCAAATAAATAAAATCTTAAAAAAAAATAAAAAAAAAAAGAACACTTCATTTCTTCTTCCAGCCATCAGCAATTTATAAAGATTATTAGGATTGGCAGTCTGAGATCACTTCTGGGTATCAAGAACTCTCTTATGCTTAAGCATAGCTATTTCTATACAATGCCTTTTCTTTTTCTTTTGTATGCAGCTTTAAGATGTGTATTACCTTCCCTCCCCTTTTTACATTTAAGCTCTATCCTATCAACATGAAATTTATTGGACAATTCCTGAGAGCCACAATAGTTGTATTCTTGGAGTACTAAACTGTTGGTCACTTCGGGAGGTATTCAGCTGGTAAGGAACTAGTTAATGAACCACTGAAGAAGTAAACTTCAGAAAAGCACTGATTATGGAGAAGAAGGGACTGGAGTGTGTGGCATATTGTTCACAAAAGAGTCACTTTGGAAAAAAAAAAAAAGTGTGAGCCTCATTCGCGGATTGAACTTTGTCCTCTTCTGATGGGTGTGGTAGGTTTACTCAGAAAGAAGGCTCCCAGAAGTTTCTCTACCCTTATTTTGAATTCTGGTTATTTCTGCAATATAGAAATAGTGTTCAATTATCCCATTTTCTTTGTGTACTGTAAGTACGCTAATATTAGAAAACAACTGTTTCAGTAAAAGTTGAAGAACAAAAATGAGGGCAAAAAGTTTGGATACTATCTCAAGTTTATCCTATTTTAAATTCTGCCAAACAGTTTATGAGCAACCCATAAATCAACCGACAGTTGACATACTTACATTTCTGATAAAACGTGATCACTTGATGTATTTGAAATTTCAGCTATAATGGGGGGAAAACTGAATTTTACTGACAAAGTTCGCTTTTTTTTTGAACCATAATCTTAAGAAATGCCATTTGCTTTGTACTAATGTCTCTAACTCCACAACAAACCTATTGTTCTATTTTTATCAAAAAGAAGTAATTATATAAATGCTCTCTATGTACATTTCCACATACTTAAAATCTTAATTGTAATTATACCTGAATTTCTGGTGAATACCCAGGGACAGCAAAGACAAGTCTGAGCAGGTAAATCGTACATAATTAAATGACATCTGTGTCCCATGTATTGTAATCTTATAAAGCCCTATGACTACTTTCTATTGCACAATTTTTAGAGCAGTATTTTTTTTAATGTTGCACAAGCATGATAAGAACATGAAAATTCCCCCCCCGCCACTGAACTTTCATGAGAATGTAATGAAAACCTCATTTCTTACAACCTCTACCCCCACCCTTGACTAGTATTTCTCAATAAAGACCAGATTTTCCAAATATTATGTTCTAGCTGGGTTTGCAACAATCATAAAGTCAGTCATTAGGAATCCAGTGCATATGGCAAAGTTTATCTTAACAGTATTTTGAACTGAATATAAGCAAGCAGATATAAAATTGTAATATCCAAAGACTCATACTTGAACAGTTTGGTTTTGTTTTCATGTTCCACAGTAATTTTAAGTGATTAAACTTTATTGTCCCCCAAATCCTTTTGGGGTGAGCAAGTCATTCTTTAACAAACAGTTTGTGGAAAAAGAGGGAATCTTTAATTACCCTCTACGGGGACATTTTTTTCTGCTTCAAATGGGACAGAAGTGGTCCTTAGATGTAATTTTACATAACCTCAGTGGCATATTGAAGTATGGGAGGCAAAAGACATTTATGCAATTACTAAGTCTATTGCATATGTGGGCAAACATGAAGATAGAGCTATTATATTACTGTACCATTATTCTAATGTTTTGTCTATATTTTTAATACCCAGAGTCTACTTTGGAGAATGTCAAAATGTTTCCTTTATTATAATCTAAGATTCGTTGCTGTTTCTTTTAAAGATTGTATCTATTTCTAGGGGTGCCTGTGTGGCTCAGTCAGTTAAGTGTCTGCCTTCGCTCAGGGCAGGATCCCAGGACCCTGGGATTGAGCCTAGCATTGGGCTCCCTGCTCAGCAGGAACTCTGCCTGTCCCTCTGCCCCTCCCCCACCCATGTTTTTTTCTCTGTCTCTCTCTCCCTTTCTCCCTCTCTCAAATAAAATCTTTTTAAAAATTTGTTAAAGACTGTATTTATGGTGGCGCCTGGGTGGCTCAGTTGGTTAAGCGACTGCCTTTGGCTCAGGTCATGATCCCGGAGACCCGGGATCGAGCCCCACATCGGGCTGCCTGCTCGGTGGGAAGCCTGCTTCTGCCTCTCTCACTCCCCCTGCTTGTGTTCCCTCTCTGGCTGTGTTTCTCTCTGTCAAATAAATAAATAAATCTTTAAAAAAAAAAAGACTGTATTTATTTCCTGCTGGAAATACTGTTTTGATAAGTGATAATAATAATTATAATCCAAAACTCACTTTAGTGAATTTTTACCGAAAAAATTTTGGTGACATCAAAAAGTTTAACTGGTAAGTAAATGTAATTGTTTACAAAGAAGCAAAAAATATATTATGTTCATTTTAACTAAGGCAAGACCATTGAGCCAAGGTATATGACCACTGCATTTGTCATTCAAGCACAACAAATATTTTACTCCAGTCCATCCACTATTCTCCTATTTTCAGGTTAATTTCCAGATTTTTTTTTCCCAAAATGGTTTCTCAGGGCTACATGTCCCCTGCTTTGAGACAGGATACAGTGGCTTCCATAACGTTGAGTCTATTCTCTGGGGTGGCCAGACCTCAGCTGAGGGCAAATCATTCTCAGAATCATTGCTCTGTTCCCATGACCTGGACCTGATTAAACAAATTACAGTGGCAAGCCCAGAAGTATTCCTCTAACCAGTTAGGCAGAAACTTGGGACCTAAGCAAGAGACAAGTCACAAAAGAAAGCAACAAAGTGGAGATAATTTTTTCAGGCATAAGAGCAGCAAACGAACGCCATAAATGAGGGGCAGAATGCTATAAGCCTGGAGGGTAATGGTGAACAACAGCATGCAACAAATAAAACATCGTGTAATGACAAGCAATTACAGACTTTGCAATAAGTATAGAAGCAAACCTAATATACTAACTAGTTGAAATGTTCCAACTACAGAATCCATGAGACTAACAAAAGAAATCGAATAATAACCAGGGCTTAAATTCCATATTAAAAACTGCTTCTCTATGCAACTCTCTCCTACCTATGTTTTATTTTCATAACTCATTTTCTATCTCTAGGTCAAATTGGCCATAGTTCATCTTTTTTTTCAAAGTTCATCACCCCAGATCAATCTCACTGGTTAAAATAAGCAATCTTTCTACAGCTTGTAAACATAAAACTTGCATGGAATAGCCGGCTTGTGTTTCCTTTGTTAGTGTTGATCATTTTCAAGTTAACAGTATGGACCTGAAATTCAATTCAGTTTGGTGAGACATGAATTCAACTGGTTATGGATCATATTTTCCCCAAGCCTAGTGTGTTTTCTGTTCATTTTTAAATTATACATTAAAAACAATAATAAGCAATAAGAATAGTTTTCTCCTTAAAAATGGCATGTAAAGTAATCTTCCTTTCAGGAGGATTATTTTTCTTTGAAAAATTCTATCTTTTTAGAGCTTATACCTCTAGCTCATAGTAGCCATCGATATAGCAATGACATTTTTGCTTAGATATGAACAAGATTTATAAACATTTTTTATCAAGACAACCACAAGAAGAAGAATCTTATGTCTGTGAAGTATTTTATAGTTTACAAACACTTTCACATACATTATCTCATTTGATTAACAACCCTGGCAGACGGTCAGGGTAGGCATTATTTATCCCTGCTTTAAAAAAAAATTGAGACAAAGAAAGGTTATGAAACTGGCCCTAGGCATCACAGTAAATAGTAAGGAGAACTAGGAGTTAAACCTAAGCCAGGTGTCTTCAAGCTCAGGTCATGTGACTCAGGTTCAGTTCCCAACCCTCCATGTTCTGCTTCCTGTAACACTACGACCCCAAGTGGGTTGATGGTACCATGATTTTATCCATCAGTGCTGTAGATGTTGATAAGTAATAGAGATGATATATTCCATATGTGGTTAGCATCATATAAGTGATTGGTAATAGAGTAAAGGTCACTAGCTACTACTTGCATAAAGCATCCTGGGAAATTAGAGTAAATCATCATGGAAAGAGTATTATAAGTGGCCTAAGGAGAAGGAAGAAAATAAATGAGCATATCCACTATAAGAGGGATTTTTTTAAATTGTTCATGAAGAGAAAACCAGTCTGAAATGTTAGTAAATTAATTCCCTCTTAGTGATTGACTAATACACAAACTTTTTGGAGTAATTTATGTACTTTTAAAATATATTTGACCTTGTTGTATAAGCACTGTGCTAAAATTGGAGAAACTAGGATTGCCTTAGTTTTTGTAATAATGCTAGCAGAGTACACACAAGAAGAAGAGTAACTGCACTAGATTGTAAAGTCTGGGGTGGACCTCTTTCTTAATGTCCAGTGTCCTTACTCTTAATATTTGGTGCAATATGTCTTGGGGGAAAAAAGAAAAGATATTTGGTGTTGCTCCAGAGCAACTTTTCAGTGCTCTGGAGCTTTTCAGTGCCTATTTTCTATGGAATGAGGTTGACATCATTCTCCATTTGATCCTCTTATACATACTATCACCTTAAAGCAACACATAGTAACATAAAACATCGCTTCTGGAAAGTTGCTTATTTATATTTATAAATATTCAAATTAATAGAGAAATAGAATAATTTTTTGAAATTTTTCTTGTTTAACCCAGTTCAGCAATATGTATGACGTGCCAGATGCCAGATATCAAGAAACACAAAAACCAATAGAACTTGGCCTATGCATTCAAGAAATTTGCAAGAGCAATTTCTATGTGTATAGCAAGATTTACTTGTAGCCTAAAATTTATATTTAGTAGATAGCATCTAGGGTTGACTCATCAGCCCTTACCTTTCTCCCTAATAATGCTTCCCACTTATAGAGATGGCCCTCTGGCTGCCTTACCCACCACGGCTGGCCACTGGCCCAAGCTGAACTAATTAGGTTCTCCCCACTGAATTTTGAATGAGGACACAGAAACTCCAGTGAAGTGGCTCTGGTAATGAATCAGGTAGACACAGGAAATGAGGGCAATGGATAGGGTAGGCATGACGGCAGCGTTGCCAGGTAAAGCATAGACATCGTATACTGTTTGCTAATTTGGCAACTCTACACAATGTGTCTCAGCGAAGAGCACTGCTCTGTAAAAAAGAGGGCAGAAACATAGAGATAAGGAAAATTAAAGACTATGGTGAACGTGCGGGGGTGGAGGGGGCTGAGATTGAGGGAAAGGGAAAAATATACCAAGAGTTGCCTTGGCCACTGAAAACTTTCTAGTCTTCAGTTCCAGCCCCATGGGAGATCTGGCTGTATTTCCTGTCCTCCAGTTCTATGACATACTTTGCCTCTTCATAAGAGATCTTTCTTTTCTTTAGATTGCTTAGAGGACATCTGTCTCTTAGATCAAACATATCCTAGGGCATGTATAATATTGTCACACTTTGAGAGAAAGTTTTTATTATTTCACAAACCTTAAAGAATTCAGAGTCCATGAGATATGTGAATGGAAAACTTGTTTCTTATTATCAAGAGCAGGAAAGTTTACTTCTCTGTAATAAATACTGTGAATACAAATATTTATTTTAAAAAATCCTATATTTGGAAACCTTGACTTCCGCCTACATAGCAGTCAAAGCATGAACTCATTTAATTCGCTTCTTCCAGATACTACTCTAAAATGTCGTTCCCAAAGCAAAACCTATGAAATGGCTAAACTAATTATTTAGGTATTATTAGTTTTGATTATACTCATTTCCCCTCTTCCCTTCCCCTTTCCATATCCTCCCTCCTCTCTTCTCTAACCTTCCTGCTGAAGAGCCTCCTGAGGAAAAAAGACCATAAAAAAAAATCACCTACACTTGAGTGTAAATTAGTCAAACATGCTATTCACACCTGGATTATTTGCATTTTTGAAAAAGACCTTAAGAGAGGGAAACCAACAGGACATTTCTGGGCTCTCTGTGAGCAACAACCCTACTTAATATGGAGTTTATATTAAACAGTGTTAGCTACTGGATAGGGGACAGATCACCATCCTGAATGTTCAAAAAAATTATCTTGGTCTGGCTCAGTCTATCCAAGCTATTTCTAGGGTGTATCTGGGGCAAGGGGTAGTTGTCAGCTGAGCAACAGCCCAACTCCCCAAAGAACAAGAAATAATCTAAAATATGCACTTGTTAATATATTTCTAGGATCTGTTGCATGGAGAGGCCAAACAAAAGTAAATTCTACTATAAGATTCTTGAAACTAAAAGAAACACAGATGGATAGAAACCTCTTAATTTTACCCACAAGTTATCAAATTGTTCCCTCTATCCAAAAACATCTGCCCCCTGCCCCTACGTGAAACTCCATGAATTGTTATAGTCTCTCTGTTAATAACAATCTCTTTTTAGAGTTTAAGGGCAGGTGTCAGTCTTTCCTATCTTCATGTGAACTGTGAAAGAATCAATCAATCCCTTCTTAGATATAGATTAAAATGTGGAAATGTTCTTATGGCTCGAGAGAAGGAGGAATCGCTTTTGAATGGGGGTAATTTGAAGGGCAGGCAGGACCAGTTGTGACAGGAAGGCAGTGCTGATGACACTTCGTATCTGAAGGGCTGCAATTAGGAGTGAAGAATCAAAACACAAGCACAGAGTCTTGACAATCAAGCTTCTTAAATTTTAATCTATGATTGATCTGTCCCACAAAACTCCTCAAAACTGAATAGAAAAACAATATACAACACCTTCATGCAAACTGTGCCTTATTCAGGTGCACAGCTCAGTGAGCAGACTGGGTATAGATTTCCATTCCTCCCCTCACTTTCTTTCTTTTTTTAAAGATTTTATTTCTTTCTTTGACAGAGAGAAACACAGTAAGAGAGAAACACAAGCAAAGGGAATGAGAGAGGAAGAAGCAGGCTTCCCCAGAGCAGGGAGCCGGATGAAGGGCTCAATCCCAGGACTTGGGGATCATGGCCTGAGCCAAAGGCAGACGCTTAACGATGAGCCACCCAGGTGCCTTATCTCCCCCAACTTTCTTAGCTAGGCATTCCTGATTACAACTGTACGTGCAACGCTCCCTTCTCCTCTGCCCTCTCTGCCCACCTCAACAAATATACATATCTACCTGGTACTGGATGAAATGTGACTTATTCATCAAGGTTCAGCTCAAGTAGTACTTCCATTGTGATTTTCACAGCAGAGACCTCTCCTCTACTGCTCTATACTAACACTAAAGAAGCATCACAGAACACTAATTAATAGTACTAACTCTGAAGTCAAATTGCCTATGTTCAAATATCCAATCTGTCATTTACTAGTTGTATAACAGTAGACCTGTTCCTTTATCTATAAAATGAGGGTAATAGGAGTAACTACCTCATAAGTTTGTTATTAGATATAGAGCAAGTTAATGCAGGTCAAGCTTTTGGAACAATGTTAGCTACTTAATGAATATTCCCTAGATATTTGGAATTGCTATAGAACAATGTTAGATACCTAATGAATAGTCAGTCCATAGATAATTGGAATTATTATAACTATAACTCAGCTGTTGTTAATAGTACATCACCCATCCCATTGCATTTTTGTTAGATTTGTGAAAGTCTAATTTTTCTAGTCAAGGAATATTTTTTTCTTTTCTTATCCATAGGACCTAGTAAAATATAGGTACTAGAGGATACTCAGTATATATTTTGGTGAATAAAAGAATAAGTCTCTGGCATACGGTTCCAAGGAGATTCTTCCCCTGAGAAAACAAGATTGCAAAGGCAGAGGTGTCCCAAAGAACAGTGAGCCCCAGATTTCTGACCTGAAAACCCCAGATCCACTTAAATGAAAAATAGAGATATGACAGTTGAGCTCATCCTATTGTGTGAGCCTCTGGGGCTGAAAGAGAAAGCAAGTTCCCCATCCTTGGAGGGCAAAGGAAAAAACGTCCTTGGGACATAGGTGAAGGTATTCATTCTACATCTTAGACCTTGACCAATCCCAATTGAGAAGCTCCTCTTCTTTCATCTCTTTCATATAATAAAGTGAGATAGATCTACATGAAACTGGGCAAGTCCTTAACTAGATAGAGATCAAGGATAATTGTGAATGCTAAACAGACGGTATTTCAGGTTATTCATACCTAGACATAGGAAGTTTACCAAGGATGCTGAATGAATGGCATTTATCATACCGATTGGCACAATGCTGGTACCCAATAAATATGTTACATAGGTCCATAAATAAACGAATAAAATGATGAAAGCATGACAAGCAATAAGTGAATCAATCAGTTGTGGGAGCCAACCCAGAAATCATACCATGCAGGTGATATTTTGGCAGCATCCTGTGAACTGTGTCTCAAGGAATGCTAGGGCAGGGAGAAGCTGAAAGGTGTGTAATGATTACATTTGAAAAAGGCAGCAAGGACTGCCTGAAGGACTCATTTTTCCCTTGCAGAGTGTTCCTTAGTCTGACCCTGATTGCTGGGAAATTTGAAAAACAAAATAATCTCAAAGTTCGAAAAAGACTTAAAGCTAAAATTGAATTACATGCTTTAAAAGATTAAAAATAATGCACCTTTGAAAATGAGACTCATTTCTGGTATAAGGTTATGACACTTTTCAAAATTTCTGTGGTGGTAAATATGGTCAGTATTTTATTTTTACTTTTTATTATATATTTTTTTATTCTGGTAGGATATACAGAACATAAAATTTACTATTTTAACCATTTTTAAGTGTGTGATTCAGTGGCCTTAAGTACATTTTCCAGATTGTGCACTCATCAGGCCTATACAGTTTCCAAAACTTTTTCATCATTCCAAACAGAAACACTGTACTTATTAAACAATAACTCCGTATTCCCTTCTTTCTCCAGTCCCTGGTAACCTCAAGTGTACTTTCTGTCTTTGTGAATTTGCCTGTTTTAGGTACCCTATGTAAATGGAATCATCCAGTATTTGTTGTCTTGTGTCTGGCTTATTTCACTTGGCATTATTGTCAAGGTTCACCTATGCTGTAGCATGAATCAGAATTTCATTCTTTTTAGGCTGAACAGAGTTCCATTGTATGTATACGGCACATTTTTTTTAAGTCCATTCATCTATTAGATGGATTTGGGTTATTTCCACCTTTTGGTGCTTGTAAATAATCCTGCCAAACATGGGTACACAACTATCTATTAAAGTCCCTGCTTTCAGTTCTTTTGGTCATATACCTAGAAGTGGAATTGCTAGATTGTATATTAGTTCTGCGTTTAACTTTTTGAGGAACGATTGTTTTTATTTTTATGTGACTGAATATTTTTCTTAATAACTAAGTTAATAAAGTCTGGATTTTGCTATTCTATGCTATAGTTCATACTATGAGTATGTATAAGTTAGCAGGAAGTTTTAGTTAATCATCATCATTTTATAAGAAAACCAATTTCTTCACAATATTTAGGGCTGAAGAACATTCTTGGGATGTAGTAGGAGAAGATTGCAATAATCACATAGCATTATTACAACCGAAAAAACATGTTTGTCCCTCGTGCTCCACTTCCTCCCCACTTCACCCATGAACCAATGCAAAAATCTTTCTCCAGGGTCACTTCTCAAGGTGGCATGATACCAAGACTCCTCCTTGAAGCCTCCTCCTCCACCTTTTCCCTTTGGATGACTGTTCCTTTATTCTTACCTACCCAAGGATAAGGCAAAATGAATCATTTCATTGAATATTTATATCTTCGAGGTTTAATTTCTTTACTTTTTAGTTATTGTTACAGTGTTTACTTATTTTATCACTTAACATTGTCACATAGGCCCTTTGTTTGTTAACAATCTTACCAAAATCACCCAATTCTACAAATCTATGAACAATGAGATGTGAAACAAACACAAGGTTTTGGAGGCTTTTTGTGTGATTGGATAGATTTCACCCCTCAATAGGACCTTTTTCTACTTAGCATCTTCATCCCACTCAATGAGCATTATTTGTCCTTGAAAAGTTTCTCCTTGGTTTCTTTTTTTAAAATAATAATTTATTTTATTTTTACAGTGTTCCAATATTCATTGTTTATGCCCCACACCCAGTGCTCCATGCAATTCGTGCCCTCAATACCCACCACCAGGCTCACCCATCCCCCACCCCCTCCCTTCCAAAACCCTCAGTTCATTTCTCAGAGTCCAAAGACTCTCATGCTTCATCTCCCTCTCTAATTTACCCCAGTTCACATTTCCTTTCCTTCTCCTGCTGTCCCCCATGTTACTTCTTATGCTCCACAAGTAAGTGGAACCATATGAAACTTGACTTTCTCTGCTTGGCTTATTTCACTAAGCATAATCTCCTCCAATCCCATCCATGTTGCTACAAAAGTTGGATATTCATCTTTTCTGATGGAGGTGTAGTATTCCATTGTATATATGGACCACATCTTCTTTATCCATTCATCTGTTGAAGGGCATCTTGGCTCTTTCTACAGTTTGGCAATTGTGGTCATTGCTGCTATGAACATTGGGGTACATATGGCCCTTCTTTTCACTACATCTGTATTTTTAGGGTAAATACACTAAAGGATATTCTTTAAAATAGTAATTTATTTTATTTTTTCAGTGTTCTAAGATTCATTGTTTATGCAGTCATAGGGTATCTCTATTTTTAAGTTTTAAAGGAATCTCCACACTGTTTTCCACTTGGGTTCTTTTAAGTTGAAAAGCAACATTATTTTTAATGGGTATACTATGATAGGCAACCTTTGCAAAATAAACAAACACCCAACTTTAAAGCAAATTTTTTTTTCTTCTCTATTCTCTTACCCTTGTTTAAAAAAAAAAAAAAAAAGATGTGGCAGGACGCCTGGGTGGCTCAGTTGTTAAGTGTCTGCTTTTGACTCAGGTCATAATCCCAGGGTCCTAGGCTCAGGTCATGATCCCAAGATCCTAGGATCAAGTCCCGTATTGGGGTCTCTGCTCAGCAGGAAGCCTGTTTCTCCCTCTCCCACTCCCCATGCTTGTGTTCCCTCTCTCTCCCTCTCTTTCTCTCTCTCTCTCTGTCAAATAAAATAAAAATTTTAAAACAAAAGAGGAATGTGACAAAAATTCCCAGTAGCTCTTAGGATTAGACAAGTGCTGAAGGAGTGCTAACAAACATGTGAGTGGGAGAAAAAGTGAAACTACACAGAGACCAGAAAGGACGATGGGTCTGAATGCTAGGAAGTAGAAAGAGAAGAAGAAAGACACCATGATGCTAAGAAGGGACTTCCAGTAGTTGTTTGTTTTGTGTTTTGGAGGCACCTGGAAAACTGAGGTGAGAGGAAACTAATGTAGATATAATTCTTAAATCATAAATTCAGTCTGACTGCATTGTAACAATGTTGCTCAAGTTGATAGCTATAAGGAATGCTATAGGAATTGTTGTGGGTTTCAAAGAATTCACAGAAGACCAGCAGTGGACAAATATTTTTGGAATAATTTCTAGAAAAGAAAGTATGTGCCAAGCTATAAAACCTAGGTTTGTGTGGTTGTTTTGGTAGCTTTCATTTTTAAAGAAAAGTAACTTTACCGCCATCTTTGTCATTACACAGTGTACTAAACCATCTTTACATATCAAATGCTAAGGATATAGAACAGTAATTCCTAAACCATTTGTCTTGGAAATCTGGGATACAGGGTGAGAACAGCTACTAGGAATCAAAGTATATATATGTATGTATATATGCTTTATGTATAAATCATTATGTATAAATATAATCATTTATACATAAATTTATGTATAAATCAAAGTATATGTATGTATGTATACTTTATGTATATATTCATATCCCAAAGAGGATACTAAAGTTAACAACTGATAACAATTATCAATGACATTTTTTGAAATTAAAAAAAAAATGTTGAGATCCATTACTGTATTTATGTGGTATTTACAGGCAAAAAATAAAATGAAAACCAAAACAAAACAGGATTTTAGAGTTAAGGAATGCCCACGCTCAATGCACTAGCCTCTTTCAGGTAGTGTACTCATGATGTCTCCAATTCCTTTCTAACACACTCAGTGCTGCTCTAAAGGAATTGTTCTCTTAGAAATCACTTTGTTATTCTGAAATTTTATCAGAAGCTTTTCCCCAGAGATAATCACTGCTAACATTTTCTTATAATCCTCTACACATTTTTCTCTACATATTCTTTTATCTTACAAAATTTGGATTTTAAAATGGCACCAGACCATTATTTCTGAGTGTTCTGGTTTCTATAATTTCATATTAAGTCTTCGAAAGTTGCCTTTCACTTTACAAAATGTAATGATTATAAAAACAAATGTTTACCCATAATAATACAAATATAAAAATAAGTTTTCAAGTGAGGTTCTGAATGAAGCACTTGTCCTAGGTATTTTTATGGCTAGAATCTGGCAGATTAACCCCCATGAGAGTGCTCTGGGTGAAGCACTCCTAATTTTCTTATACATAAATTTAAAAACAGAGTCTCTGGTGAATGGTGACACTAAACACAAACTAAATAAAGAGTATAGTGGTCAAAAGTCAACCATTCACGGGGCACCTGGGTGGCTCAGTTGGTTGAGCGACTGCCTTCGGCTCAGGTCATGATCCCGGAGACCCTGGATCGAGTCCCGCATCGGGCTCCCTGCTAGGCGGGAAGCCTGCTTCTCCCTCTCTCACTCCCCCTGCTTGTGTTCCCTCTCTGGCTGTGTTTCTCTCTGTCAAATAAATAAAATCTTAAAAAAAAAAAAAAAAACATCCTTTAAAAAAAAAAAAAAAGTCAACCATTCAAATTGGATGGATTTTTAGAGAGTGTTTATTCAGGAACACACCAGTTCCTTCCTTTACCATGCACAATTCTACCTAAATATTCAAGTATAGCTATAGAATATTGTTGTTCTGATTCCAAATTGGCTTCTCTTTGTTATAACTTAGGTAATTCCAATATTGCAGGAATAAAAACATTCTACCTATAAATTCAGTAAGTTTAGATCAGTTTTCAGGGATAACAAAGTCAATTTCTACTTTCATTGGGAGATTAGATTATAGGACCTGGAAGAATTCTTTCAACTACAAGGGGAATGTCTCAATTCACTCAAGTTTATGTTGGACATTTAACTTAGTTTATCATGAACTTTTATATGTGAACTTTAATCACTAACTTTTTCCAATGGTAAAAATGTAGAATCATTGCCCTTCTTTTCTAGGTATTTAAGATAACAGAATTTCATAGTTTAATATAGGTAGTACTTAAAATTCTGTTTCATTATGAAAATAAAATATGCTCAATAAAGAAATAGTGATCTGAAACCAATATACAATGTTATATGCCAATTATATCTCAATAAAAAGGGAAGTATTGGAAAACATAACTAAATACAGAGAAAAACTAATTACAAAAAGCTAATCATTGCCAAGTTGTCCTCCAAAATATTAATGCCTATTTAACTTTCTTTTTTAAAAAAAAAAAGATTTTATTTATTTATTTGACACAGAGAGAGATCACAAGTAGGTAGAGAGGCTGGCAGAGAGAGAGGAGGAAGCAGGCTCCCTGCTGAGCAGAGAGCCTGATGCGGGCCTTGATCCCAGGACCCCAAGATCATGACCTAAGCTGAAAGCAGAGGCATTAACCCACTGAGCCACCCAGGCGCCCTCTATTTAACTTTCACTAGTAGTATCTGAGAGTTCTACCTTCCCCAACAAGCTCTGTAGAAATGGATTTTTTTCCCTGATGTCCTTTTTCAGCACCCATGGTTAAGTAGTACTTAGGGAAATGAATTGTCTAATAATTGTTTCTTCAATGCTTAATATAGTGCCCGTCACATGGTCCATGTTCAAGAAATACTTATTAAAGATCAAACGAATAAGTATATACTATTCTAAGCTAAATATGAAGTGAATATGGAAAAAATAATAAAATGCAGAGGAGAAAAAAAACAACTAAACAAGGAATCATGAAATTAGTTCTGCTCCTAACCAGTTTCATCACCTTCAGCCAATAACTGGGCAACATCTTCTCAAGGCTGGCTTCACGGCATGCAATCTGTGTAGTCACACAGGCCTCTGCCCTCAGTGATATCCTATGGTTCGCTTATTACCGCCATCTTGAAATGCCTAATGATTTTTGAACAAGAAGCCCAACATATTCATTTCCTGTGGGCCCCACAAGTGATGTGGCTGGTCCTGCCTCTCTTTCCTTTTCTATAAAACAAGATCAAGAAAATGAGACCCAATCCTGATTCGATGAGTTTTTCCTGAATACAACACAGAATAAATCTACTATTTAGATACATAAATACCTTGGAACAATTTTGAGATCTGTTCTTATTGCTTGATGAAGATCCTTCTTTTGGTGAATCACTCAGCCTTTTTCTCTAACCCATCTTCATGGTCTCCTTTGTCCCCATCCTTCTGATTCTACATTGCACTAGATTACATTTACTCCTGCAGCACTGCAAATCATTAACCAGTAAGTATGAAGGGCTAGGAAAAGAGAAAAGTCTCCTCTCCTCCTCCTCCTTCTCTTCCTCCTCCTCCTCCTCCTCCTCTTTCTCCTTCTTCTTCTTCTTCTTCTTCTTCTTCTTCTTCTTCTTCTTCTTCTTCTTCTTTCTTCCTTCTTCCTTCTTCCTTCTTCCTTCTTCCTTCTTCTTCTTCAAGTAGTCTCTACCCTCAACTTGGGGCTAGAATTTGTGATCACAACATCAAGGGTCACACGCTCTACTGACTGAGTCATCCAGGGGGCCCCAAGAAAGCTACTTCTGATGATAAATTCTTCTGGTCCAGAATAAAGAATTATCCAATACAATTTTCTTTCTATTTTTCCCCCAATACAATTTTCTATAATGAGGGTTTTGAGCAGGAAAAAAAGAAAGACTTTGAAAAATCAATTGAGCTCCTAAGCCTTAACTCATAGATAATTAGAATCTTGGATAGTGTGGTTCCTTTCTCTTTCTTCCTGTCTTCCTTCCTTCCGCCTTCCTTCCTTCATCTGTTTTAAAAGCACCTGATCTACATTTCTAAATTAAACACGATTTCATAGATGACAGTTCTCCTATACAGCTATTTCAGAAGGAAACAACTGCTGCTCCAGTTTTATTTTTGAATAATCATTTTGAAAATAAGTGATGGACTACAGAGGAAAAATCACAGCAAGCTGCCCAGAGATGGAACAGCATGTAAATTACTACTAATTTAAATTACCTTTCTTTCTTCTCTACTCTAGGAAAATGCCATCTTTATTTTAAAACTTTTATATCTGAGCAGTTCAAGCTATTTCAAGATGTTATCTGTTTCAACACACATAATGAAATGTGGTGGGTAATGTTCCACCATTTTACCAAGAGATGGAAAGTGAAAATAACCTGCATCAAAGTTGCACAAAGCTTAGATCTCTGAGTCAGTGCTCTTTGCTGCATTTCAAAATATTTAATAAAAATGCACTATCAAGTAATGGACCAGAACAATTTGAAAGTTCTTTTTTTATGTTTTCTAAAATGTTTACTCTTTAGACTTCATTACATGTAGAGCAACCTATATGATATAAATCTTCTTGACAATTTTGTCTTGTCCTAATAAGTAGAACTTTTCTGCAGACCGTGTTTTGGGGAGAATTTTGATAAAACTCTGGCTTGATTAGTACTTTGAGACTCTCCTTGAGAGCTGGGTAGACAGAACATAAATACAACACAACATACGTCCATCAGCGCACAGTTGGCAAAGGTACTTATTTTGGTTCAAGTTTTCTGTCAATTTTACTTTTTGTTTGCAATATAACATACTAACGATGTGTAGTCTATAAAGAGAATAAGGTAGTATGGATATTTGGAAGGTTAACTAACTTTTGACAATTGGAGTTCAAATGAAGGTATCAAAGACATTAATAATCTAATTGTCAGAATGAGTTAAAGCAACTTTTGTAAGGGTCTGCCTTACTCTCAATAAATAACAAGGGAAGCAATGAGAAAATGTGGTTCATCTAAAAGAAAAATCAAGAGTTACTGAGGCATGAGGAAATTTTATGTATGAAATTTTGACATGTTTGGAGATTCATACATTCGTTCTTTCATTTAAAAAATTATTGAACACCCAAAATGTACTAAGTGCTGTTAAATAAGATAGACACAGGGTGCCTGGGCAGTTCAGTCTGTTAAGCGTCTGCCTTCAGGTTAGGTCCTGATCTCCAGGTCCTGGGATTAGAGCCCTGTGTTGAACTCCCAGCTCAGCAAGGAGTCTGCTTCTCCTTCTCCTTCTGCCTCTCTCCCTGCTTGTGTTCTCTCTGTTTCTGTCTGTCTCTCAAATAAGTGAAATCTTAAATAAATAAATAAATAAATAAACAAACAAACAAATAAATAAATAAATAAAGTATTAGATAAGATTAGGTTCATCTGAGAGTAACAGAAGACACCCCCCCTTTATAAAATATTATTAGCTTAATCAAGGCAGAATTTGATTTCTCCTTCACTTGTAAATTCAGAGCAGTTACATTGGCTCTGCTGCCTACAAACCTAAGGGACCCAGGCTATGTCCAGGTGTCTGCTCTGGTATCCCTAGGTGTCCTTTGTCTTCTTCACCCAATAGAGAACTACAGCCATTCCATCCACATTCCAAGCAACGGGTAGAAGAAGAGGGAAAAAAGCAAGACTAAATATTTGCAAACCACCTTTTAAGGTGATTTCCCATAATCTGCCATACATTTCTCTGTTTATATCCAACTCAGCAAAACCTAAGCCAAAGGCTCACATCTAGGTAAAAAGTTGCCTGAGAACTACATCTTTATTTCAAGCTTTCAAACAGCCAGCAAAAAAATCAGTGGCAGGTGGGGGGAGGGGGTGTGGTTGGAATCTAATAGAGAAGAAGAAATGTTGGGGTAAACAATTTCTGCCACACATGGCCCTGGACCTCTTGTACCTACAACCTTACCAGAGCTGGAAGAGGGAGGAAGAAAAGCAGAATCAGCTTACAGTGTAATTCACCAATTTCAAGACATTCTTGTAGAGATAATGTTAATTAACAACAGTAACTCAGGTGCCACTTTCCCCTGGAAGGCCTCCTTGACCTCCTCTCCTCCTGATTGCAGGATAGATGCCCTTTCCCAAACTTTTATCTTTCATCTCGTACAGTATCTATCATACCATTTATTACCGATATAATATTTGTGTGTTTATCTTTTCTTCCCCATTCCTTTGTTGTAACACCTTAAAGCCCCAAATCTGATTTTATATTTCTTTGTGTCACCACTATCCCTAGCCTAGTATATGATATATACTAGATTCATGAAAAAAGTCTAGTACTTAAACTGGATGAATAAATAAACTGCAGATAAAGGATCTCTAATGAAATGTAAAAAAGATTAGCTATTATAAAGTACATAATAGTGTAAAAAGAAAAATTTCTCCAGCTAGCAAAATATTTAGTAGCAAATTTTTCGCTTACGAACATAAGTGATTCTTTTATTTTCGTCACTAATTAGAACAGCATCTGATTTTCTGAGCCTTTTTAATATTGCCGACAAACAGATCTAATTGCATTTTGCCAATGATGAATGTTATGACAATTATAAAAAATCTGAAAATTACCCTTTTATCAAAGTTACCAAAAAAAACCCTTAAGAAATGGTCTAGTAAAAATCATAAACAGCTCATTCTATCTCCACTATAGAAATAGTAAAGTTGGGCTCAGAATGATGCAATTGGAACTAGAGTAACACACATGATTCTAACCAATGTCATTTTCTAGGTTCAGATATTTACACAGTTGTAGCAGGGTAGGTCGTCACTGGACAACTAGGCTTTCCTTATAATGTGTTCCAGCTCAGTCTCTCAGCTTCTTTCTGTCACCCAGACACCACCATGTGAAAAGAGAGAAATTCAAGCAGCTGTGATTTATTTTTAGCCCTTTTCATTGTAAGCCTATTAATTTCCAATTGCAATTGTTCATATTTTTTTCTTAAATTTTCATAGGTCAAACATGCATGTTCTTTGGATCAGAAATCCCACTGATGAGACACCTCTGAATTTATAATTGCTATATTTTAAGAAAAATGTATCCAAAACAGAAAAGCTTTGCTAAAAAGCCTCCAGTATTTCCCCTGTACACTGTTATTTTACGATCCATTCAATTGCTAAGCATTTGGTGAATACTAACTATATACAAGGCAGTGTCTGAGATAGTACAAAAATTTGCATTCACATTACATTTTCCTTAATTTGAGCTATATGATATATTACAATTAATTAAGTTAATCTAATTTAGAGTACTGTTTATCTAACTCTATATATGCAACTGAAATAAACAACTGGAAACTAAAGAATTTGAAACAGAAAAAGTGGTTGAAAAAGTAGGCATACACACATGTATGTGTACATGATTTTTCTATAAAAAGATACGAATCATCAGGTGGCAAAGAAAGTTTTTGCTTTAGGCAAATCGTGACTTAAAACTTTAAGAAAAATTGTCTGTTCAGAGAGTACTGGTGCACTGTGTAAAATACTAATGGTGAGGGAAGAAAGGATTCCCCTTCATCCTTCATTTATTCCTTGAACTTAGGGCTTGAGATCTGATAACCTATATCACTTATAGCCAGACACATAATTGGGATTATGGTATAAGTTTCTGTGTTTCTTCCCCAGTTCACCTAGCTATATAGAATTTAATTTCATAAATACTGCATATTATTTTATCAATATTTTTCTAGGAAGAATTCACTCAAAAGATGACTTCATAGATCCCTTTACCAAATTAAATATAATGCTGAATACTTCCTGTCTTTCAATATCTTACTCAGTATAACTACAAATCTTAGTATTCTTTAAGGCAGGTAGACCGCTCTATAGAAAACAGCTATTTTCATATATTGCTATGCTGCTCTTGGGTCCATGCCATGTTTTTCCTCTTCTATAAGGAAGGGATAGTCTGTAAAAAAAAGCTGAAGAGAATGTTAAATCTAAGAAAGGCTGGAAACATGACTCACTGGCAAGTTGCTGCAATACAAACAGAAATAAATATCAAATATGGAGTGAAATATAGGGCACTATGTAAATGTCAGTACTATTATTCATTCATGTAAATAAAATTTACTGAAAGCACAATGATAAAGATAAATAAATAAAATGTTTTTCTTTGTGGACCTTTGGGAGGAGAAGGAGATGTAGATTACAATAACAACTCAGTAGAGAAAATATGGAAGCATGTATGTGGAAGGAGTAGGGAGGGATGGTTTCCTTTTTTTTTTTTTTAAAGGATGGTTTCTTAATGGAATTTAAACACAAGTAGTAGTTTGTTAGGTAAACAGAGAAGAGGGCATTCTAGGGAGAAGGAGTAGCATGTACAGAGGCTTGAAAGAGCCTGGTTTGTTCAGAGAACAGGAGGCCATTCCATACGGCTAGCACGCAGGTGGGCAGGGCTCAGATCAAGAAGGGCCTCTGATGCCAGGCAACAGGCTTTGCATTTTATCCTCCAAGTTTTTGGAGCCATGAGAGGATTTCATGCAAGAAAGGAACATAATCAGATTTGCATTTTTAAAAAGATCATTCCAGTAGCAATGGTGAATGCTTATATCCAGACATGGGAAATGAGGATGAGAGATAACTTAGTGATATATTTAATGCACAATTAATAGAATTTACTAACCAACTGGTTGGGGGAGGATGATTCAGAAGTTTCTGAAACGGCTGTTTGTTTAGATGTTGCTACCATTCACTTGGAGGGGATCATATTGAGATGGTGCATATTTGGAGGAAAAGTGACTTGTTTTGGAATCTTGAG
>PITA01018822.1:0-40799 GCA_004023965.1 Spilogale gracilis | reverse complement strand
GCCTGGTGGTGGGTACTGGGGACACCTAAAGCGTGGAGCACTGGGTGTGGGGAATGGGGAATGAATCTTGAAACACTGGGAAAAAAAATTTAGTAACAATAAAAAAATAATAATTAAAAAAAAAGAGATTGAAATAAATCTACAGATCAACTGAAAAATATATTTTACCAGTGGCAAGGGTGGGAACAGGGTGAAGGAGGGCCTGAGAAGTTTTAGGACATAAAGGTTAAACCCGTCTTCATTCAAATTTCTCATGTAACCACCCAAGAGTTTTCTTGAGAATCTCACAATAACATGACAAGAGTATACATTCTCAGAGTTAGTGGAAGAAATAATTAACGGGTAAAATGTGTGAATTACATGTATGTAGGCAATTGCAAACATTAGGGAAAACAGTGTTAGACATTTAACCTCAGAACCTTACATTTGGTGTGCATAGCTGAAGCCAACTTGAAGTAAAGAGACCTACCAAATCTAAGTAAGCATTTCATTTTTGGTTTTCATTATCCTCGTGCTATGAATTTGGTGGTTAATTGTGTAGTTAATTCATGATGGGCTACAGAGGGATCCTATTCTTTAGATGAAAATTCCTATAAAATGAGTCTCTCTAACCTATTAAAGGAAACACTGATGGTAATATTGATTTTTTATGAATTGAATCACAACCTAAATGTAATAATAGGGCTTTTCATTGAAAGAAAATACATCTGAAACAGAAGAGAGAAAAAATATATTGGATATCTGAGGAATCCTCTTAATAGAAAATCAATATCTGTTTCATCAGCTTACTCTCCACACTTGTGTTAACAAGTGGCAAGTTGCAGTACTAAGAATGTAAGACTTAGCCCCGAGAGATCTGGGTTCAGTTCTTGTCCTGATTGTCACTAGCTGTATGACTTCAAGCAAGCCTAACATTGCAGGATAATTTTCCCATCATTGAAGGAGTCGTACTAGAGGATGTCCGAGAATTTCTCCAGCTCTTGAATACTATGTTTTACTTTTCAAATTAGGATATCTATTGATTTCATGACGTTCTTACAGTTGCACATCTATGATACATAACCAAGGCAACTGAGTACAAAATAAATGCTAATCACCAGGACTAACTTAAAGCTACTTGAAAATTGTGGTGCATTGATTACTGTCTTATTAATGTGAATGAGATAATACAATTTCCAAAATCTCTTGACTCACCAGGGATCGTGACTTTTGCTTTTGGAGAATCTGGTCCTAGGTGTGGTATCAATATGCATGACCAAAGCTTTAGTTTTACTGTGAGCTAAGAAATGGTTTCAATAGTCCTGGAACCCCTTTGATGCAGTTGAAGGGATACTAAATGTGTAAAGATACATCTCAATTTTTGGCCCTATCTTTTAATAGCTGTACAACATTGCTTGAGTTGCTTAATTTCTCTGATGTTTAATTTTTTTGCAACTTTAAGATGGGACTAATACTCGTTTTGCATGCATTATAAATTAACTGTGGGAGAATATAATTATGTATATAAGAATTCCCTTGGTGATTTGCAAAATGCAAAACATTTTAAAGATTGTGGTTTAATTATTGTTCTGTGGCAGAGATAAATCCTTTCCAACTGTTAGTTTCGGGAAGTAGGAGGTAATTTTTTATAAATGTCTGTCTGAGATGGAGACCCCGGCTGCTCTTGCAGGAACCGCATATGGGCAGCATCATTTTGACCTCAGAGCAAAGAGCGGAACCTTTCTGCTCATGCAGGATTTACCAGCAGGGAAGGGGTCTGAGGATGGCATTCTACTCTTCACAGACGTGATCTACTTCCTAAAATGAGGAGTATGGTATATGTGTCACCATGGACCCTCTGACCTGGGCTTTTCATTTCTTTGGGTCTAGTCTTTTTTTTTTTTTTTTTTTTTTATCCTGCCTCTGCCTCTTCCTTGCCCTGCGACCCTGTGCATGCCATCTTGCCTGAATCTCTGCTTTCCTATGCATCACTTTCCTCTTCCTCAAAAATGGCAGTCACTGTGTTTGCTTCTCTTAACTCTCTTACTCTCTAAATTTTGCAGAGATTTGCAGTGTATATATATCTCCTGAGACAAAGAGTATTAAAAGCTCCATGTTTGATGTCATTTCTTTGCCCAATTCTCTAATGCCATTGGACATTATAATAGGAGATTTTTTTCCTGAGAGTAATGAACCTAAAATATATTGTCCTAAATAAAATCGAAATTTATTTCTTGGGTAGGAAAAGGTCAGTAGGTAAAGAGCTTAATGCTGATGTAGTGATTCTGTTGCACAAAGTGTTCAGGAACCCAGCTATTTCTATCTCGCTGCTGCTTTGCAGGTAGATCAATTATCAAGCTTACTTGGTGGCTCAAGATAGCTGCTTCAGCTCCAGCCCCAGCCTTCAGGTGCATAATTCTAGTTAGCAGGAAGGAAGAAGGGACAATAAAAAAGTTAAAGAGTCTATTACGTGCCATTTAAGAAGGGTCCTAAAAGTGGCGTATGGCAGTTGTCCATTGGATGACAATGTAGCTACCTATCTAGCAAAAAGAGTGGCTAGGAAATACAGTCTTGCCATGCCCACGAAGAAGAAAACAGATACTGGGGAGAGTCTAGCTCCTTTGGCACGACGACAAGTATAGAGGCATTTTAAAGCATTTCCCGAAATATAGAGACAAGTAGCAAAAAGGAAAGGGGGCATATGTGTTAATGTTAGGCTGAATTTAATGAATCTTCTGAAGATTTGCTGTTGTCATCATTGCATGTAATCACCAGAGGCAAGTACACCTGACACCGAAGACTAACCTGCAGGTCTGAGGTTTTTTGTCTTTCCATTGGTTGGTTGGCTGTTTAGTTTGGTTTGATTTGTGTTTTTTTGAGGTTTGTTTTAAAACCAAAAGTTTTTCACAAATCCCAATATCATCTCAGTTAATCTGAACAATTGCTTGATTTCTGTGAGTTTTTAAAACCTGAGCTTATATAAAACCTGAGGTTTTTTTCTTAAGCTATTGTTGAGAGGAAACAGTTTTCTGGGAAAAGTGTCAAAGTCTTCAGTAGTAAGGTTATTCTGTTTTCTGTAAAGCATATAATTTATCTTTAAAAAACACATTACTTGTATGCTATAAAATGCCCCCTCCCCACACAGAAAAGCCATGTGTTTAAAAAGAATCTAATAACTTGGTTTAAGGTGTCAATCAATAAAGCACATGAATAACCAGTGGAAAGCGGTCCCTATGCTACCCAAGGGGAAGTCATCCAAGAATGAAATCAGTACAACAGCTGAATTGCATCCTTCATCAAACACATGTAAAACAGATCAGAAAGCCATCAATTCCCGATGCTGGCCTGGGTGGTCTTTCTACCGTGTGTGTAATTTCCAATTTAACAAAGGTTAATACATTTTTAAAATTTGAAATGTCAAAATAGTAAATCCTATGTGGGTAAACTAGGTGACAGTTTTATAATTTATAATGTATATTCAGTTAAAACAGTGAAGTCATTTTAATAGCATTTATAGAGTTTTTTTCTTTTTCTTTCTTTTTTTTTTTTAAGTCAGTGGTATATATTTTGGCTAATAGTTTTTATAAGCCAGGAATAAAGTATTTAATATCAGATATGATGGTCTTTGGGATCAGTGTGGCCTGGTATAGGGAGAAGGTAATGAATTACTTTTAATTAAGCATTCTAATTAGCGTGAGCTTCCTTTTGCTACCTATCTTTTAATCACTTGTTATTTCTGTCCTGTTATTTCTGTCACTTATTACCCCTGTCCTTGGGGTAACTTACTTTTAGATATGAGTTTGAATATTTAATCTGTTCTTGGTTTTTATTTTGAATTTCCTCTTAAATTTTAGTACACAATATTATTTTATGAAATGTACTTATTCATGAGATAACATGTGTTTGTAACTTTGGCTTTCTGCAGTTGACGTCCCCTCACCACCCCCACCCCACACACTCTATTTTCTTTAATTAAAAAAATTCCTTTATAGGAACAAGTCATGAAAACCTGAGAAAGTTAAATTTACTTCTTTTATCTGCAGTATATTCACTTTCGCAGTTGTGCTCATCAATACTGAAAATTGTCTCTATTGTTTAAAAAAAAATAGTCACACGAGCCTAAGGATGGTCTTCAGGTTTTAGTATCTCACTACTCTTTTTTGGATCTGTGTTAATTCATCTTATTTCCATAATCATATTTTTAAAGGCTACTTGGTTCCAGATGCTTTGTCAAGATTGAGAAATACAAAGGCGAGTGAAGCACGGTTCTTGACCTTAAGAAGTCCAGAGTCTAGACTGGAATTTGAACCTCCTAATATCAACTACTTTTAGAAAGCTAACATAGAATAACAATCATTCTGAAAATCTAAATTAGGGATTTAAGATAAGGAATGGAAGATTTAACCATAACGGAAGCAGTATAGAGACATGCTTTTGTTTTAAAGACTTGTACTGAATTTACATGTGAGTTTCGCATCTTTCTATATGACTGATGTCCTAGAAATGGTCTGAAGACAAAAAGATTCCTCTATCCCAAATGCATTACAAGGACCATTTGTGTATAACTTGGAGCTTGTGAAAATCTGGTTCTGTTTCCTTTACTTAAAGAGCCTTTCTCTTTTATAAAATTTTGACTATAAGAAGAGTGTTAAATCAGAAGAAGTATTTAAATCTCTTGATTTGGGCAGTGGTGCAATTTCTTTCAAAGTTGAGTTACAGACAAAATGGTCAATGATCAAGAATAGATATTGATTCCATCCACTTCAACCTCTATGAATCTATCATTCTTCAAAAATCAGTTTAGTGTTTAATCTCAAAGCGTTATTTACTTAGGAGTCTACAACATATAAAACACAGAATCTCTGAGAAAAAGAATTATCCGACCTTAATCATATCCCAAGAGTAATTTATCACAAAGTAATAAAGTTGAGCTGGTATAAACCTTTAGTAGACTTTCTATGTAAGTAGGGGGTTCTTAATGTTCCATCAAAGTAAAATAAGAAGGAAACAAAGGAAACTTTGTATCAAAATGAAGCACGTGGGGAGATATGAGACACAGGAATGTAAAATCCTCCTCCACAGGCCTAATAATTTTTATTTCAAGTGTTTCTTTTCTTCCCTAGTCAGCAGTGTCATCTTCTTTCTTTCTTTACTCTACTCCTTTTTCTCCATTGCTTCCCTTTTAGTTCCTTGCTCCCCTTTCCTCACCTTTTTGAGAATTTGATATCTGGTGCCTGGGTGGCTCAGTGGGTTAAAGCCTCTGCCTTTGGCTCAGGTCATGATCTCAGGATCCTGGGATCAAGGCCCGCATCAGGCTCTCTGCTTGGCAGGGAGCCTGCTTTCCCCTCTCTCCCTGCCTGCCTCTCTGCATACCTGTAATCTCTCTCTAAGCCAAATAAATAAAATCTTTAAAAAAAATGTCATGTTATACCCCACCTTTTCCTGCTGGAGCTCCTCCGACCTGACAGTTCTGTTAGGAAAGAGACCAGTGATTACGTATAAATTTCACAGAAACAGCACATGGATGGGCTGTTTTCTTAGTGGCTTGCAGAAAGGCAAATGCACACCTTCCATCCTGGCGGGACATCTGCAGTGATCAAGTGGGTGGGCTTCCATAGATGGAGTGCTACCATTTGATCCGTATGGGCTCTGAGGTCCTTTGCTTCCCTAACAAATGTCTCCTCCTTAGATGCTCAGAAAACCAGTTTATAGCTTTTTGTGGCTAAGTAATTCTTAGAAAACTCAAGTTTCTCTCCCTGATGGAAAGGACTAGAGGTTCTGATTCTGGCTTTGAGCTCCAGGTTATTGCTGTTTGATTGATCTGGATCCAGCCAGGACTTTAATTCTTACTGTAGTTCATTCTTGCAAAGATCTCTCCGGCAATCTAGTCTTGTGTGGTCCTTGTCGGTTTGGAAGCTCCTGGCTCTCCAGTCTTTGGCCAGTATTGTCCTAAGGGCCTGAGCTGGTTTCCTTACAACCACACTGGCAATCTTGATCTTGGTTGTACTTGTATTCTTTGATAATGCTGTTCTCTATTTTATTTAGACTTGGCCTGCAGGTATGGCCACTCCTCATTCGCTTGATCTTTTAAAAATGTGTTGATATCTTCATCTACAGGTTTTTCACCCCCTTATGCTCTCATTCCTGCACTTTTTTATAAAAGTATTTTTAGTCTTGAATAATGTATATCTTTGGGCAGGACTGTGGAAGGACCCTGTGCTGGGGGGCGGGATGGTGGGTGCATGTCCTCCTAGTCTTGGGGTCGCTAGCTGAGCTCCACATATCAGGCTTAGCACGCTTCAATCTGTCCTATCTCTGGCTGGGGGTGTTGGACTGGGATTTTGCATCAAATTGCAATTTTACTCCATTAACTTCCATCTATTTGCCTTCCTTCTGTTATTCAGCATTCTTTAGATAATTTAGTCTCTGTAAGAGTTTCCTATTGCTGTTGTTAAAAAAAAAAAATGCCACAGGGGCGCCTGGGTGGTTCAATCATTAAGTGTCTGTCTTGGGCTTAGGTCATGATCTAGGTATCCCAGGATGGAGCGCCATATCAGGCTCCCTGCTTGGTGGGAGGCCTACTTCTCCCTCTCTCACTTCCCCTGCTTGTGTTCCCTCTCTAGCTGTGTTTCTCTCTGTCAAATAAATAAATAAAATCTTCTTTTAAAAAAATGCCACAAATCTAGAGTTATAGGGAGACAAACCATAAGAGACTCTTAATCTCAGGAAACAAACTGAGGATTGTGGGGCGCTAAGGGGAAGGGGGATAGGGTGGCTGACTTATGGAAAAAACAAAAATTAAACAAACAAGCAAACAAAAACAATATAAATTTATTACTTTACAATTCTGCAGGTTAGAAATCTAAAATGCATTAGTACAGCTGTGTTCTTTCCAGAGACTCTAGGAGAAAATCCATTTCCTTACCTTTTCTATCTTCTAGAGACTGCCTGCATTCCTTGGTTCATGGCCCCATATCACTGATATCTCTGATTCTATGTCCTTCTCCGACTCCGAACCTCTGTCTCCCTTCTCCATCTTTAAGGAACTTTGTGATTATACTGGACGCACCTGCATAGTCCAGGATAATCTCCCTATTTCAAGACCCTTAATCACATTTGCAAAGTCATTTTCTAAATTTCAGGGATTAGGATATAGACTACTTTGGCTGTTGTTATTCTGTCTACTGCATTCTTCTATATGATAACTCTAGGAATATGTCTCTTTCAAGATGCCTTCCTTTCTTCTTCTTCTTCTTCTTCTTCTTCTTCTTCTTCTTCTATCTTCTTTCTTCTTCTTCTTCTCCTCCCCCCCCCTTCTCCTTCTCCTCCTCCTCCTCCTCCTCCTCCTCCTTCTTCTTTAGGTTAACATAGACATTTCTTTACTTGTTTCATATCTGGTGTGGCTTCCAGATTCATTACCAGTCTCACTGTCACCTTCTGTATTTATTTCTTTTTGCCAATGTCTTTTTTAAATGTCCAGAACTGAACATAAATATGATCAGACTCAGAAAGATTCAGTGAAGATAACATTTTCCTGCTTCTGGAAACTCTACTTCTATTAACACAACTCAAGATTTCATTATTTTCTTGGGGAACATTGTTGACTAATATTGATCTTTTTGCCAACTAAAATCCCTTAATCTTGTTCATGTAAACTACTTATAAGTGAGGTTTCTCCCATTCTCTATTTTTATGTGATTTTCAAATTACAAAACAAAAACAAAAATAACAAAGATGAATTCAGGTCCTGTTAGGTGTCAGAAACCGGACACTGTTACGTTTAGTGTTACACTAAGCCAAGGGTCAGCTGCTTAGACGTGCCCACAGTACTCCAGCTTGCTTTCAGATTTCAGTGAAACTACCACGGACCCTAGCTCCAGAATGGAGGGAATCACATCAGCTCTCCAATATATTCAAGGCTTTTAGGGGACGTTTATGTTGTATTGATCCCCCCTGCTAATTGTCTAGTTCCAGAACTCTCAACTCCCAACCTGTATCCTTTCTGTTGTTCTGTCTTACTCTGTTGGTCCATGCCAGCTACCTCAATTCCTGAACTCCCCCAAAGTTCCACTGACCAAGATTTGTGTATGTCGACTTTTACTGAAGACCTGAGGTTATGAAGAGAGATAACATGCAGCCTGGAAAATGCTCAACAATAAATATTAGATCTCAAAGTCCCTTTACAATTCTTTACAATTCTTGCCCCTGCGAGCTCCTCACAGGACGAGTCATCGGCACAGAGCCTGGGTTTATATCAAGCTGCTTGTCTTCTTACTTTTTCCCTCCTTTAAACCAGTCAGGCCTGACTCTATTTCCCGTTATTTCTTGCTTCGGAGCAATGTGGCTGTCATTTGAGACATGACTACTTATTGATTGATTGGTTGAACAAAGAAGCTATCAAGGTCTTTGAACAAAAAATAACTTTATACCTCATGAAGAATGTCTTACAAGAATCTTAGCATTGGGAAAATGTTCATTCTCGTTATATGGTGTATCCCTAAAAAATTCAACCCCCATCCCATAGAATCATTTATTTTAAGAAAATAAAATACCTGTATATTCAGAAACTGTTCGTAGTTTAAGAAAGCCATTATTATAAATGGTCATTTGCAAAATGGAGATCATGACTAGTTATTTTGAATTTCAAGCCTGGCAAGTAACCGAGGGAGGCTGTGAGGTTTTGCTCCTCATGGTGAACATCCTGCCTGGTGAACACACACGAGTCTTCCTGCCTAAGTACTGAAGGATTCAAATCTCAACGAATACCATGAATCTAAAGGTGTCTCTCACAACAAGTGGCTTTTCCCCTTTTTACTGAGAAGAAAGACTATTTTTTATTTAGTGAATTTTATGGGTTTACGTCCTAAAGAAGTCCTAATCCCCAGTACCTCACGATGTGACTTTATTTAGAAATAAATCCTTTTAAAGGTAATCTAGTTAAAATGAGGTCATTATGGTGGGCCCTAGTTCAATATGACTGGTGTCCCTACAGAAGGGGGCAGTTTGGACTCAGTCACACACATAGGGAGAGCGTCATGTGCAGCAGAGATCTGGTTATGTGTCTGTAAACAGAGCGACACCAAAGGTTGCCAGCAAGCCACCTGGAACTGTAAGCTAACCTCCAGCACCAGCCTCCAGAAACTCCAGATTTCTAAAGCTGCCTCATTTGTAGTACTTTGTTAAAGCAGCCCTAGCAAATGAACACAGAGCATTTGATTAAAGCAAACAATTTGTTGATCATTTCTGAACTCCTTGGTCTATTTCTAACACAAAACCTGGTGGCAAGATGTTTTGTTTTGGTGAGAAAAATGTTTTACTACAGGTAAACTTTTCTTTTTCTTTTTAAGATTTTTTTCAATTTATTTGAGACAGAAAGAGAGAGAGAGAGAGAGGGACAGAGATCATGAGCTGTGGGGAGGGGTAGAGGGAGAAGCAGACTCCCCACTGGGCAGGGAGCCTGATGAGGAACCTGATTCTAGGACCCTGGGATCATGAATTGAGTTGAAGGCAGACACTTAAATGACAGCCTCCCAGGCACTCTATAGGTAAACTTTTGCAATGTGAATTAACAAGTCAAATACACTAAATTAAATTCCTTATAATTAATCAAATAATCTGGCTGGAAATGGTACTTCTAAGTTGGGAGATTAAGAAAATGTTTACTATCCTGTTTTGTGCTTCTTCCTGGGAGGATTGTCTGCTTGTGGTTGAATCAAATGCTTGTAAGCATGAACCAGATCCAGAAAGTGGAGATGAATGCATTGGGGAGATCAGGGCAGCACCAACATCCCCACTCCTTTTAACCAATTCATCTTTTAACACAGAAGTGAATAAACAAAACTCCTGAATCTGCATTTTCCCTTTCAGCTACACTGCATGAACAAACTTTTAAAAAAGAACTATCTAGTGGTGCTGGGTAGTCCGTCGGTTGAGAATTGGACCCCTGTTTCTTCTTGGATTGTGATCTCAGAGTCCTGAGATTGAGCCCCGCGATAGGCTCCAGGCTCCTCAGGGAGTCTGCTGGAGAGTTCTCTCCCTCTCCTTCTCCCTCTGCTCCTCCCCCCTAAAATAAGTAAATAAATATTAAAAAAATAGAACTATCTATACATGCTATGTCCACTTCCTCATCTTCCTTCTATTCTTTGATTTTCTTGAATCTGGCTTTGCCCTTTGTCATCTTGGAACTGCTCTTGCCAAGGACCAGTGTCGGCCACATTTCCCCTCATCTTCGTCCCCCTGTAAGTTCACACTGGTGACCACTTCCTCCTTGCTGAAACTCTTTTCTGTCTTCTACCATATCATTCTCGCCTGGTTTTCAGCATAGCTTCATGGTTGTGCCTTCTGTTTTTGCTGGCCCTTCCTCCTTCATCTGCTCTGTTTTTCGCCCTGGATCCTCTTTTCTTCCAGTCTGTATGCTCTCTATAGCTCTTCATGGGTTGTTTCATTCAGTCTCATAGTTTGAAATACTGTATGTATATATACACATATGTGCATATATGGATGAATCCCAAATTTATGTCTTCAGCTCTGACCTGTCTTCTGAGCTGCAGAGTTTTATATCTAACTCTGTGCCTCCTGGACATTTCCATTTGTACCTCTCCTTATGTCTTTAGCAAACATATTCCACACTGAATTCTTGATTCCCATTCAGCCAAACCTGTGTTTCTTCCAGCTCTCCATCATCTCAATAAAGTTTACCCAGAGTCTGGAAATCAGCCTTTGTTCCTCTTTTACCCTCCTCACATCCCCTTGCTCCATCTCCAAGCTGCCACTCAAGCCCAGGCCACCATCCTTGACTCTAATGTGAATTTAATAGTTCCTGATCCATCTCTTGTCTGCCAATCTTACCTTCCCCATCCATCATTAATTCTCCATGCGACATCTAGAAATACCCTGATATAAAAAAAAAATAGGATCACTTCATTCCCCTGTTTAAAACTCTTCCCTGACTTTCTATTGTACCTAGAACACAATGTAAACACAGCACAGGTCCCTGCCTACCTGTGGAACACCGTCCTTTGCTCACTGCTTTCCGCCACCCTCTCTTCTTGAATTTCTTAAACAGTCCAGGCTGTATGTCAGGGCACTTTCCATCTCCCTTCTGCCTGAAATGTCAATTAAGCTAATAGAATGATGTGAGGAAAGAAAAATAGGTGACCCATATTTTGGCTTTAAGTCACTTAGTCTAAGCTTTGTTTGTGGCAGGGAAGCCAGGGTGCGCCTGCAGGTTCCAGGAGGCAGGGCCTTCCAGGTGGAGGGTTTCTTATCTATACCTGTGTGTGAACCCAAACTGTGGCAGGTGGGTTGTCCTTTGCATTTGAAAGTCCTCCCAAAGGACCATTTCATGCAGGCGATTTTTCCTTGGGAAGAGAATATGGTCAGAATGATTTCTTCCACAGCCATTGATTCTTTTGAGTTTTGTGTCATTTTGCGGGGCATTGATTTGTAGCATACAGGTAAAAAGGTATGCAAGAACTGCTCTGCATGTACTGTAATATGTGAAAACCGATTGATAAATTGATGTTCCTGGGATCACCCTTTCTTTTTTTTTTAAAGTAGCAATAAGAAACTTAAATGCGTATTTTCCAATATCATAGCTTTGTCTTTTATTTTGGGAACATATACTCATTGCCCAAATTTTAATTACTCACATTCTAGTTTCAAGAGTTTTGTAATATTTCTATATCATTTGTGCTAATGTGAATGCATGCATTTTTAACTTTTTCCTTAAGAATAACATCTGAGAACTCAAACTTGTATGTTTTAGTTGGCAGATTTCTATTTGTAACAAAACGAGTGCATAATTAATAAAATGGCAAAAGTTTGTATGTTTACCATATAAAATTAATTGTGAATCATCAATATGTAAGTACACTTAAAAAATTTTTTTTTTATTTGTTTATTTGACATAGAGAAACACAGCCAGAGAGGGAACAGAAGCAGGGGAATGAGAGAGGGAGAAGCAGGCTTCCCGCCAAACAGGAAGCCTGATGTGGGGCTCGATCCCAGGACTCCAGGATCATGACCTGAGCCGAAGGCAGACGTTAACGACTGTGCCACCCAGGCGCTCCTGTGAGTACACTTTTAAAAGCTGTCATATTCTCAATAAAGTCACTCGTATCTAGCCAACATAGTTTGACACCGTATTTACCTCTTTTCATTGTGTTTCATTTAGGCTAAGAATAAAATGAATTTGTATTTCCTGAGTATGAACCAGTTGATGAAATGAAAAACATGTAATTATGCTGTAATTAATATTTTGTCTTGCATAATAGAAAAAATATAAAATCTACCTATGAATAATATAGGAAGGTAAATTACTAAGGTGCATCCGTCTCTATACATTTATGATTTTTTAAAATATTTATGTTCTGAGCCTTTCTCTTATTGATGTCCATTTGTGAAATGGACTGGTCAGTCCCACTTAGCATTAACTCTTTGCACATGGAGACTACTCTTAAACACAGTCCATCTTAAGATTTACAAATGATGAACTACTGAGGAAAGCACACATCCACAGATGAACTTAATTCCACATATAACAGCAGAAACTCACTGTATAACATACAGAAATGTCCATATGAAATAAGAAACTTGCTTTTCAATATAATGATGGATAGCTGATTATTTATTATTCTTGGTCCTCCTCTTCATGATCTGTACCTATTTGCTTCCCAGGCAATATAGCTAGGTTGGGATGTTTGGTAATAGGACAGATCAGAGTTAATTGGACTACAGGGGAATTGAATTAAGACTGATTTTGACCTCATTAGCACAATGATATGGTCAGCCAAAGTTATCAGATCCAACATTCATGGAGACATTCAAAGGAGACTCATTTGAAAAGGAAGTTGGATGTGTGGTTGATACACCGTTGAGCTTTACAAAGCTAGAAGGTTAAAAAGAGAATTATAAAAATATCAGAGAGCTTATTGTAAAGTTGGATTTTTTTTGCCCAGCATATTTGGTTCTGTTACCCAACTCATAGTCAGTGGTAGCAAAGTGCTTCGGAAAGAGGATTAATTCATTGTGATATTATTAGACATAGTCGGGCAGAAGGACACAGTAAGCTGTCAGAACGTAATCGCTCTACAGGCGTCATAGAAACTGGGTTGATTGTGTTGGTGTCAGTCACATAATGAAAATGGACATTCGAGGGTCCAGCATAACAGCTGGAAACAACAGGCTGCTATTTTCTGGGTGCAGTAAGTGGATATTGCAGCTACTGTGTTTGACGAGAATGTTAGGGTTAGGATTTGCAGAGCAGCAGACTCCAAGGGCAGTGAAAGCAATCTTTATTAAGGAACAGGCTACAGTGTGTAGAAGTCTGTGAAGACTGTCTGGCCACTTTTGTAGACACAGGAAATAGCATTAGTAAAAGATCATCAAAGGACAATTCTCTATATATCTGACCACATCTGAAAACCCGTTTATCCTCTCTAAAGACAGGGAACTTAAGTAAAGTTTTTTCTTCCCCTCTTTCTCTGTTGTTTCCCACCCTCTCTCCCCTTAAAGACATTTTCTTCATCTTGTTTTCCATACATAATTTTATTGTGGAGTGCTCTCTAATTTATCTCGACCTTCATCTCCTTGTTTGGGAACTGGGAGTTTGTATTAATGAGATGCTGTGGGTACCAGGCATTCATGTTCCTAGTTTAGGCTGGACTTCTGAGTGGGTGATCCATCTAGCATGATTTCAGGAGCGTCAGGCAGCCCCTTCCGCCCTCAAATACCCTTGAGTGTGTACCTAAAATTAAATGATTAGCGATGCATTAATTTATTTCTCCTCTCATTTATTACTCACTGAGCAGCTACTGTGTGCTAAGCACCATGCCAGGCACTGAAAATGATAATGTGGAAACAGACAAAGCATGGTGTCTGTTTCAGGCATTTGCTGTTTACCGCAGGAAACCTACAGTACTTGGTAACACTTATCTTTTGGACTTTGAAGCCCCCATTCAAAAGCAAATATCTCTGGGACTAAATACCCAGAGTTTAGCTACTAATTCTTTAAGGGGATTTGACTCCAAGCTGAGAGGAAAGCTCTGTAGAAACAACTTTTGGCTTAGTCACTTGGGAGGCAGGACCCATGATGGGAGAAAATGCCATTTTGCTTACAGCATTGATTTGAAAAGGTGCAAAGGTGGTGGAGATGTCCTGGGGATGCTGATCCTTACATTGAGAGTTGAGGGAGCTAGAGCCTCCGTTTTTTTTGCTCATTGCTATTCTTTTCTGGAGAGTGTGGAAATTAGATGTTCAAGTTTTTGAAAATTCATCTTAGTAGCCCTGGGTTAGTTGTTACCATTGAGTTCATCGTTCAGGCAATGCTATCACTTTTCCTTTTCCAGAGTATATTTTTCTAACCGACTCTCTTCTTTGACTGTTCACATATTATTAATGCACATTTTCAAAAAGTGATATTATTTTCTTAAGGATGTCAGATCATTATACTAAAAGGATTTGAGTTAGGGTTTGGAAAATTTTAACTTTTCACTACTTTTTTTTTTTTTAAGATTTTATTTATCTACTTGACAAAGAGAAACACAGCTAGAGAGGGAACACAGCAGGGGGAATGAGAGAGGGAGAAGTAGGCTTTCCACTGAGCAGGGAGCCCGAGGCAGGGCTTGATCCCGGGTCTCGATCCTGGGTCTCTGGGATCATCTCCTGAGCCGAAGGCAATCTCTCAACCAACTGAGCCACCCAGGCGCCCCTACATTTCACTATATTGATCCCAGGAAATATTGTGTGTCTCCTTGGATACTTACTTCTTTCTGTACCAGTATCTAAATAATTGAAAAGATAGGGAACCATATATTGTATGCTGAATTAATTGACTTTATTTTGATATAAGAGCAATAGATTATTGGATCACCTTTGTAAAAGGAAAGTTGTTTGAAATTATATGTCCTTTTGATTAAGATTAAATCATCTTAATGAGATATCATCCTATTATATCATTTTGGAACTGAGCACAATTTATACTGTGTGCTAATAATTAAAACGGTTATTTCTCTTGATCTACGGGCAAGTAATCTTAATAAGTCCACTCTGATATTATAGTACAGTAAAGCTCAACAGTAACCTTTTACAATATTCAAATTCAAGGCCTTTATCTCCATTCAGCTCATTCCACAAAGCTTCTCATCTGGTGTTCTCTGACTTGACTGGGATTCGCCCTCTCTCTTTTCTTCCGCATCTAATCAATCACTAGGTTTTGTCAGTTGCACTATTAAATTGTTTCTCATGCCCACCAGTTCATTTCAATCGTCTCTGACACTGCCCTAATTTAGTTCCTTATTTATTCTCAACCAGAAAATCACAAACCATCCCACTACTTTCTCAGCCTTCGTTGTACTCTGTGAGCCTGACCTGTCTAGGGTTCAGCCCTGTTTGTGACTGTTCTTGTCTTAAAAGCTGTTGGGTACTCTCTCTATTGCCAACAGAGTCAAGTCCAAGATCCTGGGCTTGCATTTATGGCCTTCTGCCATCTGGCCATGACTTATCTTTGCAATGTTAGCATCCTTTGCAAGTTCTGTTCTCATCTTCCTGTACATCATTACCACCTCATGCCCTTTGTCTTACCCTCTGGGAATTTATTCACATGATTCCTCCTACCTGACTTCCCCCTCTCATACTCTGACCTTCAAAGTCCTGACCCATTCCTCATAAATGCCACCTTCCCAGAAGGTTTTCCCATTCTCCAATTAGAACACATGTCCCCTTTCTCTCTCCTATTACTACATAAATCATGAGGGTAGTTGAATTTACTTATGTCAGTTATATGTCTTCATACACGTATTAATCAGGTGAAGGTATGTCGTGCTGTGGTAACAACAACAACAAACACTGGAACATTAGTGGCTTAGTGGTGCTCCATGTGGCGGCTCAACTTTCCAGGTTGCTTTGACACCTTCTTCTCAAGAAATGTTTTTGCAGTTGTCACAGCAGGAGAAGAAAATGTGGGAATCATATACCATCCCTTGGTCACCTCTGTCAGGAATTGAGACACATTACTTTCTTTGTATTTCATTCGCCAAAGCAAGCTACCTTTCAGCTGACAGAGAAATGGAAAAACTCTTGAATATGCAGAAAAGAGATAAGAACTGGAAATATTAATGAACACTATTAATTTCTTTCTTCCCAATTTATATATCTCTTATTTCCTTTTATTCTCCCATTGCATTAGCTAGAACATCAAGTACAGGATGAATAGGAGTGGTGAGAGGGGATATCCTGGTCTTGTTCCTGATTTATGAGGGGAAGCATCTAGTTTATCATCATTAAGTAAAACGTTAGCTGTAGGTTTTTTTTCTTCAAGATTTTATTTATTTATTTGACACAGAGAGAGAGAGACAGTGAGAGAGCGAGCACAAGCAGGGGGAGTGAGAGAGGGAGAACCAGACTTCCCACCGAGCAGGGAGCCCAATGCGAGGCTACATCCCAGGACCCTGGGATCATGACCTGAGCCAAAGGCAGACCCTTAATGACTGAGCCACCCAGGTACTCAGCTGTAGGTGTTTTGTATATGTCCCTTATAAAATTGAGATTTTTGTTGAACATTTTTGTCATAAATGAGCGTTGGGTTTTATCAATTGTTTTTATTGTATTAATAATATGATCATTGGTATTTTTTAGTTTACTGCTGTGATGGATTACATTAATTGATATTTGAACGTGGAGCCATTATTGCATAGTTGGAATAAATCCTATCTGGTCAAGATACACACTCCCTTTTTTACATTGTTGAATTCAAGTTGCTAACTTTTTTTGACGATTTTTGCATTTACGTTTATGAGTGATACTGGTCTGTAGTTTTTCTTTCTCATAATATCTTTGTCTGGTTTTGGTATTAGTATAGTGGTAACCTCAGAATGAGTTTGGAAGTATCCTCTCTGCTTCTATTTTCTGAAAGAGATTATGAAGAATTGGTATAATTTATTCCTTAAATATTTGGTAGAATTCACCAGAGAAACCATCTGGGCCTTGTGCTTTCTGTTTAGGAAGGTTATTAATGACAGAGTCATTTTTTTAAAAAAGAGATTTATTTTTTAATTTATTTTGAGAGAGAGAGTGTGCAAGTGGTGGGAGGGGCAGAGGGACAGAAAGAGAAGCGGACTCTCTGCTGAGTATGGAGCCCATCATGGGGCTCAACCTCATAACCCCAAGATCATGACCCAAGCTGAAATCAAGAGTCAAGAGGCTAAACTGACTAGACTATCCAGGCACCCCAGATATTCAACTTTTTAAATAGATACAGGCCTATTCAGATTATCTATCTTTCTTTGTGTAAACTTGATAGATTGTGTCTTTCAAGGGATTGGTCCATTTCACATACGTTATCACATTTGTGAACACAGGGTTGTTCATAATATTCCTTTATTATCCTTTTAATGTCCCTGGGACCAGTAATGATGGCCTCTCTTACATTTCTGATATTAGTAATTTATGTCTTCTATCTTTTTCCTAGTTAGCCTAGTTAGAGGCTTATCAATTTTTGTGGATCTTTTTGAAGGAATAACTTTTGGTTTCATTGATTTTTCTATATGGTGTTGTTGTTTTGAATTTTATTGATTTCTGTTCTAATTTTTATTTTCTTTTTTTCTGCTTACTTTGGATTTATTTTGCAATTCTTTTTCTAATATCCTAAAATGGAAGTTTAGTTTGTTGATTTTAGATCTTTCTTCTTTTCTAATAGCACTATTAATTTATGTGAAAATTATTCATGAGACTTCACATTTCTGAAGTTAGCACATGTGCCTTGCTCTTCCTTGTATTCTTCCAGGTCATGAGGAAATGTCAATAAATCAGTGTTTTCCAACCTTCAATTGTTTGCATTGCATCTTCACATTTTGACATAGTCTTGTGCTATTTGTGATAATAATTAATTTTTTTTAGGTAGCATCACTTTTTAAATTAAAATCCTTAGAATAGAATTTTAAAATTAGAAATAAAACCTGGAATCTCTTTCTATAAACAGATTGTTTTGAAAAAGAAATATTAAACAATGAAAATGAGAACAATTAAAATTGATTAGACACTATTTGAAGTCATTGTAAGTATCAGCAGTCTTTGTAGTATGCTTTTGGAAACACTGAACCACATATTAATCAAAGAGGACGCAAATATATTTTAGTGTGTATATGTATATGTATATGTATATGTATATGTATATGTATATGTATATGTATATGTATATATGCATTAGATTTGTAGTTATAGAATCTGAATTTAAGTGTCCTGCTTTCCTGCTTTCTTGCTGGGTGATATAGAGAGTCACACAGAGTCCTCTTTGGTAGAATCAATGATATCCACTTGTGTTGTTAGTTAGAAATGAGATGGATTATGATTATGCCTTCGTATTGTCTTGTTCTATGGGAATATGAGAATGATTCTGAAACAGATATGCCCGTATCTACCCCTATATAACATATGATCTAAGGTGTACCAGAGGTTAATTATTTGGTTTTCAAGCAAGATCTGTGCAATTTTTCTTTTGAAAAGAATACTTGTCTGGAGGTATAGGTAGAGTCATGAATTGACAAGGAAGATTTATATTAGAAAGAAAAAAATTTAACATTTATTTATTTGAGAGGGGGGAGGGGCAGAAGGAAAAGGAGAGAGAGAATCTTTTTTTTTTTTTTTTTAAAGATTTTTTATTTATTTGACAGAGAGAAACACAGCGAGAGAGGGAACACAAGCAGGGGAGTGAGAGAGGGAGAAGCAGGCTTTCCGGGGAGCAGGGAGCCCAATGTGGGACTCGATCCTGGGTCTCCGGGATCATGACCTGAGCTGAAGGCAGTCATTTAACCAGCTGAGCCACCCAGGTGCCCTGAAAGAGAGAGAATCTTAAGCAAGCTCCATGCCTAGCATGGAGCCTGATGTGGGGTTTGATCTCACAACCCTGAGATCAGGCCCTGAGCCAAAACCAGGAGCTGGATGCTTAAAGGACTGAGCCACTAGACACCCAGAAAACATTTTAATCAAAATCAGTGGAGAAAGAATTCAATTAAAAACTGATAACTTGGAAAATATTTCTTTCTGTTATTTCCATAAAGGTGAAAAAGCCATTCTTTAATTTCTGGTTGTCCACAGTTAGAGATGGCAGCAAATTGTATCTGCTATTTTTTTTTTTTTAAGATTTTTTATTTATTTGACAGACAGAAACACAGCCAGAGAGGGAACACAAGCAGGGGGAGTGAGAGAGGGAGAAGCAGGCTTCCGGCTGAGCAGGGAGCCCAATGTGGGACTCGATATCAGGTCTCTGGGATCATGACCTGAGCCGAAGGCAGTCACCCAACCAACTGAGCCACCCATGTACCTCTGTATCTGCTGTTTTGATAAGTCAACCCAATATGGCTTCACTCACTCCTTTTTATCTTTCTCAAGCTTCTGTCACTTATTTTTTATTGCTAGAATTTTCTAAGACATTATTTCAGAATTGCATCCAATCCAGATGACAAAACATTGTTTGGTACCATGTAAGCAAAAATCCCTAAATGACTAAGTGTTCACCCATTAACTGGATGATTGGTTTCTGAGACACTTTACTAGTAGTTGGAATAAGAGCCAAGGTAAATTAAAAAATTTTATGAGCCAAACAGAAGTATATCTTAGGATAAAATTCTTCTTAAGTTAAAATTCCTTGAAACATTTTCTAAGGGTCAAGTTTTTTTTTAAAAGATGCATTTAGGAAGTTAATATAGAAGTATTAGAAGATTTTGTTGTCATTGCTATAATGGGGTTAGTCTTTGGACAGGATGGAAGTCATATTTTTTGAGGTCACAATAATATCTGTATTCTAAAATATAAAGTAATAAATAAAACTTATTTAATATTTTACAGTCTAATTTAATGGCACCTAATCTTGACACGAATAATAGACGTGGATTTTGTCTACATGGATAAGCAAAGGTCTGAAAACTTTCACTGTATATGTACCCTCTGAGCAAGACTAATAATGAAGAATGGGAGCCAGCTCCTGTGATATTTATGCAACTGCTAGCCTCTGACTGAAGTCAGTGGGAGCTTGCTTACGTAAGGGCTGCAAGCCTTACCCTCCAGAGATTAAAAGGGAAAAAAATCCTTAAACTCTTTCAACATTAATATTGCCTGTAAGGATTCCAGCCCTGAGCTAAGCCAGGGAGCTTTTTGAACCTAGCAAGAAGAAGGGTAAACAATAAACACCAGTTATTTTAAGCATGATCTAATCAGAGTTCAATGAGAAGCAATATTATATTTGATCTCTAAGGTATTAATACTTGTATATCACTATTAGACATTTTTATGTAGCCCATTATCCAAACAATTGCTTAAGTCTGTGGTATTTAATAAATCAAGGTTCCACGGCTATGGAACTGAGAGAGAGTGGGAATGAAGAATCTTCTCTCTTTTTTTTTTCCTCAGGTACAATTCTGTGTTATATAAGAGAAGTGTGGCCTTCCTTCTCATAGCACTAAAAGTGAGATAATCCCTTTGTAAGAAATCAGTAAGTACGGTCTGCTTAATCTAGTCCCAGTGTGAAACTGTTGACATTTGTTCTTTTTTCTATCATTATGTGACTGGGCCTGTTTTGTGCTGGATTAGGCACAAATCTCCTATGCAGCACATTTGGCATGTTACTAGTAGTTTAACTTCATTAATAATGTATGAAGAAAATGTAATCCATGACAAGGAAGGAAAGAAAAGTATTTTTTTTTTTTTTGCTTCTCCCAAATCCTTTGGAATGAGTAATTATTCAACATTATATGTTTGATGTTATATTTTACAATTGAACTTCCATGGTGATATTTGAAAAAGAAACTTTGGCAAAAGCTTGCAAAAAACACACCTTTTAAAATTTTAAATACGATTTACTGATGGCCAGAACTTGTTAAACATAGTAGGAAATTAAATATTTATTCAGCTTATTTCATTTTCAGGGTCATAAACGCTCTTTCTGAGTCATCCCCAATAACAAGAATTTCCACTAGCAAAGCCATTAACAGGCATCACGATAGAAGAGCGCTAAATTAAGATGAGATTGTATGAAGAAATCAGAACATATGCTGACTTGCATAGGAGTGCAAATGATCATTTCTGATTGAAATGTTTATAGCTAAATGAGTTTGGCTGCATCAAACAAAAAAGTGCCAAAAGATAAACCCCTTGCTGCTTTTTTTTTTTTTTAATGTTTTCTAGGCTCTTTACAGATGAAAATGGAACTATATTTGGAACACTGTTATCTGTTTCTCCATACTATTGATATTTGTGGAAAGTCACAAAATGGCCTAAGGAAGCTAAGCTCCCCCCAAGCAGTGGTCACTTACAAGTACTTTTGTACTCTGTACTCCTGTCACATTTGGGCGATCAGAGCAACAGCTGGGGAGACTTTTTCAACAAAGATGAGTGTCAGATAATCCTGATGAGATTCCACATCCAACATCTTTTGTAATTATGTCACATTCAGCTGTAATGGAATAATTCAAGCTGAAAAGACAAGCTTTGATCCTTTCTTAAACCTTTCCCTGTGGACTGGCTATCTAAAAGATTTAAAGATATTTCTGTTACAAGATCTAGTGTTTCCTCAGAGAAGTCATGCTTCTGAAGCATCGTGATCTACAAGAACAACATCAAGTTTGCCAAACACATTTCTGAAAGCGTCATTTTTTGGGGGGAAGGGTGGACTGAATGAAGATGTCAATAATACACTGTTCTTCAATTTTCGTCTAGACTATCAAGATTCATTGTCTTATTCTGTCATCCAAATGGACAGATAAGTGAATTAAATACATTTGGAGATATGTCACTTACACATTTAAAGCATCTGTGCAAATTCACGCATATGCTTATTAAATTGTATTTTAAGAGAAAGTGGCCTATTGAAATGCTAGCTATGTTGTAGAATTAAAAAATAAAAGGTTACCAAAATACTAACAAGTTAATGTCTAAATTGTCTCATAGAAAATCTGTCAGTGTGCAAAATCATTAAACTTTACATTTATTGGATTTTTGCATTACCCAAATGAAACTGACAGCATAGGTTTTCAAATTTCAACTTAATGCAGCATTTTTGCTTAATGACAAAGATTTCTCATGTTAGGAATCACTTATTTTTGCTCATAACCATCCTGTTTCTGATTTATAATTTTAATTATTTTTATGTTTCATTCTTGTACTGTAATTGTTTCTTCTCCATATTTCTGTTTCCTTTTTCCTTTTTAGTCCCAATTATTTTCTTCTGAGTCTACATTACTGACAATAGGAAAATAATTTGACAGAGAAGAAAACATGGCCCTGACTTTAATTTTGACTTGAAAATTGATACTAAAACAAAAACAGTGTTAGAAAATAAGCTTTCTTTGAATATAACTTTAAAGACTGAATCAATAGAACTCTGAAACTGTGAAGACTTGACCACTGTTTTGGTTTATTGAGCAAAGAAAAGATAATCAATGCCTGAACATCCCCAAATGAAAATCAAATTTTGATTTGGTAGAAATGCAAAGAGGCAAGTCTGCAGGACCAAAGGGTATAAATATTAAAACAAAGTTTGCCAAAGTAATGAAGTAACCTTTAATTCATACAGTACAGGCACTCTACAGGATCATCTTTTCCCACAGAGCATTTCCTCTATAGCTCCATTAGAAATAGCACATGATCCCACCGCTAAATAAAACACACTGTACCCTATATAAAACGTGCATGTCTTTAGCTCCCTTATTGATAGTGCTTCTTACATAAAATTCTATATGTGAAGAATAATTACAGATACGCCTTTGTTTCACTTAGATCTTTATTTTTAAAATTTTTATTCTTTTTTAAAAAGATTTTATTTATTTATTGAGAGAGAGAGAGAAACGCAGCTAGAGAGGGAACACAAGCAGAGAGAATAAGAGAGGGAGAAGCAGGCTTCCCGCTGCGCAGGGAGTCCCACTTGGGCTCAATCCCGGGACTCTGGGATCATGACCCAACCCAAAGGCAGATGCTTAACAACTGATCCACCCAGGTGCCCTTCATTTAGATCTGTACTGTATATTTCACTTAATGTCAATATTCCCATTCTCACCATTTTGTATATAAAGAAACTGAGGGTCAGAGTGGCTAACTGACTTATGCAGGTGTGAGGTGAAACTAAGAAAGCCGAAATTTCTATCTATAAGCTCAGTACTCTTTCTGCTCTACTATATTTTCTTTTTTCTGATTTGGCTGATGGTTATTGTGGTGGAGAGCAAGGAATAAATAATATGGTTACTTGAGACTACATTTGCTTTCTCTTGCATGTTAGTTTTAATTGTAACTTCATAATGATCTTTTTTCTGAGATCCAAACTTCTTTTTAAGGACATGTTTCATCTCTTTAAAAAGTTGTTGGCTGAAGAAAATAATATCCACAGACTCTGACTCACCGAAACATTGAACAGATTCGATCTTTCCATTCTTGCCTTTAGGCCTAAAGTTTAGATTCTGACTCTATGGCTAGGTACTCAAAAGAGTTTTGAATGTTTGTTTAATCTAGTGTAACTCAATTTTCTCCTTTTTTGTCATAGCTGTATGAGTCGCTTCTGGTGAAACAACAAATTGATTTTTGAACAAAGAAGAAATTTAGAATATTGAATACTTGACCACTAACAGTGTTCTCCTGAATACATATTCCTTGCTGGTGAATATAATAAAGGCTATTAAATATTTTCCCAACAAATAAGAAATCTCCCAACAGATAAGAAGCTGAAAGATCTTCAATCTTTACCTGATATCCACTTCACTATATATAACTGTATAGTCCTTTTCTTTTTCTCAGAATAGGTGTTTTATAATGTAATCACCAAAATAATACTTATATGCATATTAGGATTGAAGACAGAGGTTACACCCCTAGTGAATTGACCAAGTGAAATTTCCTGCAAGTTTTTGTCTCTAATATTATTTAATTCCATGGGGGAAAAATCCAATAATACACAACCTGTATTATGTGCTTTTAGGTTTTTATAAGAAATTAGCAAGTGCGGGGCGCCTGCATGGCTCAGTAGTTAAGCATCTGCCTTCAGCTCAGGTCATGATCCCAGAGTCCCCATTCAAGCCCCACATTCTCCCTCTCTCACTCTCCCTGCTTGTGTTCCCTCCCTAGCTGTGTTTCCCTCTGTCAAACAAATAAATAAAATCTTAAAAAAAAAAAGAAATTAGCAAGTTCATGAATTAAACTTACTTTTATTAGCATTACTCATCTAGTGCTTTCTTGATATTTTTCCAATTCAGTATCCTTGAAGGTATTTTAGGAGGAAAAAGGCCCAGGAGTTTATGCTTTAAAACAAATTATTGGCCAGAAAACTTGAATTTTCTGCTTATTGCAGTTGATTAGATTTTAATGCTTTGTGTGTGAAGCAAGAAACACCTACTTTCTTCATTTAGTCACCATATAAATCCAGGGATGTTCTCTAGAGGACACGGTTGTGGTTTTGAGGGCAATTTCAACAAAGTTAATGGTACTGCATGAGTTTTACTTATTAAACACGGCTCCAGATAAATCATTGTCTTATATTGCAAAAACTTTTCATTTAGGAAACCATACATCTAAAGATCTGATTCATTCATAAGAGACAGACTGGTTTATTCCCCATTTTATGGAGACTCTTTTTAAGAATAATAAGCCTCTCTGTGTACATACACACACTTTATTTTAAGGACTATACTAAAAATATTTTTTTTGGTTATTTCCAAATGTAATAAAAATAGAATGAATAGTATTATAACTCCTACTATATTTCTTACTTAACTTCAATAATTATGAGGATAATTTTGTTTCATCTATCTCCTTCACACCACTGGATTAAGATATAATAAATTCAGACATAACATCATTCCACTTGTAAACATTTGTATATATCTGTAGAAGTCATAATTTTTCCTTAAACATGTTTAAAAATCCATTGACACATAGAATAATTAACTGTAAGTCTTCAAGTAACATCAAATTTAAAAGTTAGGTTTGTTGGGTTACCTGGGTGGCTCACCTGGTTAGGCATCTACTTTTGGCTTGGGCTTAGGTTGATCCTGGAGTCCCTGGATCAAGCCCCACTCAAACTCCCTGGTCAGTGGGGAGACTTCTTCTTCCCCTACCCCTCACTCTGCTCGTGTTCTCTTGTGCACCTCCTCTCTCAAATAAATAAATATAATCTTTAAAAAAATGTTAGATGTTTTTCATATTTACTAAGCAGTCACTATGTTCTTGGTTATTGATGTTTCTTTTTCATGAAACTTAATAGTAAAGTTAATTTCCTTTCTCGAATTCACAGAGTTAGTATCAAATAGTGGTTAAGAATATGGATTTGGAGAATTAGGGGTCAAGTCCCTGCTTTGTCCGAATTCACAGAGTTAGTATCAAATAGTGGTTAAGAATATGGATTTGGAGAATTAGGGGTCAAGTCCCTGCTTTGTCCTTTATTAGCTATGTGGCTTGGGGCTCATTAATAAGCCTCAATTTCTTCATCTGTAAAAATGCAAAGTCTCAATTTCTTCATCTGTAAAAATACTACTTACATTGTAATATTATGAATGTTGAATAATTTATACCTATAAAGTGCTAAACTTAGTGCCTGGTGTATAGTCAGTACTTAGTAAATATGAGCTATTTAAAAAAAAAAAATCAGAGTTGGAATTTGAAGCCATGCCTGTCCTATCCCAAAGTCCATGAATTTTCCACTGGGCCATGCTCAGCCAACGTGGTAACAACATTGGCAGCACCCCAGCCTGGACACTCTTTAAAGAGTATTTAATGTGTACTTATTATGAGTCCACTCCTTGATAGCCCCAGACTTTCCATCATCATTGGCAAGCTAGTGACTGGAATTCTCTAGCCGTGGCAATCACTAATCACAGAACACAGTTGAGCCTCAACAGGTGGTATGACGGTGAGGGGAGCCAGTACCGGCCCACAGCACTGCAGAGTCCAACAGAGTGGCAACAGGGGTGGGGGCAGGGTGAGAGCCAACAAGCCCTCAGAAATGTTGCCTCCAGCCCTCATGGAGGGGGAGTTGCTGCAGCCAGAATTCTCCAGGTATAATCTCAAGAATTGTGATCCCAGGCCACTGCCATGACTTAGAGGCCATGAGAATGAGACCACTCTGTGTGCTGATTTATACTCATAATTGCAGTTCTTGTGCTTTTTGACCTCAAGTTTTTTACATCAAGAAATATGCCAGTCTAGGTTTTGTCAAACCAGAGGATACAAATCAAGTTTTGAGAATGACTAGATGCTAAAATGTTATGGATTAATAAAAAGCAGAAATGCCACTCTCTTGCAAAGCTGGAAGATTTAGAAGATTCTGCCAAAGAATATACAACTAATATTTATGAAGTACCTAGAAGGGCCAGAACTGAGGGAAAGAAAAGAGATTGCTTTTTCCTGCTAGTCTTATTTTGGTAAGGAGTTATAGCTGAAACAGGGGACTTCTGTCAAATCTGTGTCATTATTATTGCTTAAAGCCTTCATCCTCTAAATTTCTCCATGATTACAAAAGCCTGTTATATTTACTTGAGAGAAATAAGAGATGAAGCTTAATTCTTCTGTTCATTAATTCAGTAAACATTAATTGAACTCTTTCCATAAATCATGTATTTTCCTAGGCACTGGGGCCATAGTAATCAACAGAACAGACAAAATCGCTGCCCTCATGGAACTTCCATCCTAGTGGGGGGACAGAAGAGAAGCAAGAAAAAATATAAAAAATAATTGCAAAAAATGGGGGTGGGCAAGGGAATTAGAAATATGGAAAGGAGGGAGGTAGACAAGAAAGGTGGGGAAGATGTTCCTGAGAAGGTGGCTTAGAAACAAAGACCTGGAGGAATTGAGGGCACAGCCCAAGTAGGTATCTGGGTATTAGTGTTTCTTGGAAAAGGGGAGAGCTGTGGTGTGGACCCTCAAGCAGATGGTGACTGGCATGTTGGAAGAAGGCTAAGGAGGCTGCTGTGCTTTGCATGCAAGCAGTAGGAAATGAAACAAGGGAGAAAATCTGAGAGGAGCATCGCACAAGGTCTTGTGGGCCGGAGTGAGGACCCGAGCTGTCTGGCTGAGTGAGCTGGAAAGTGATTACAGGGTTCTGAACAGAGGAGAGGCATGATCCCACTGGGGCTGTATTAGAATCACTCTTGCTGCTGTGTGCGGAAGAGAGGATTAATTAGGACAGCACGTGACATGCAGTAAGGGACATTAAGTATGAATTGCCACAAATATTTGTATTGCATTTTGAATAATAAAAGTATGATTGTGCTCTAAAAAAGTATAATTTGTTATAGCCGATTTTACAAGTCCTGTGGTCTTTATTGTTTGTGCCTGTTGAATGAATTGACAAGGAGACACATTAAATGTGAACAATCACTCATTTTATTGAAATGATTACATAAAAATGATTAAACCTGCTATATATGTCCTCTTTTATTTATGAAGAATGGTCTATAGAATCAGCGCAAGAGGAAAATTCTTTGTAGCTGTGGTCAACCTCTTGAGAAACTTTAGGATTAAAATTTTTAGTTTGGAAGCTTAAGTGTCTCAGCTTTCAGTTTGCCATAAGTACTTAAAAAACCAGCGTGAACTGTGGCCAACAAGACCAGACTCTAGTATATCTTTTAGATATAAACAATTCTATCCATCACCTAGAACATATTCCTGACAAATAAAACAACATACAAATGAACTTATGCCAATTTTCCACGATGAATGATATTTTTTAAAATTAAAGCATTAGAGTTCCCTGTTCTCTGGCGTTCTACTCGGTAGAAATACTTTTTTGCAGCAAGGCCTAATGACAAAAGTTAAAAAGAATTTCTCTTAGTGAGTACTGTTTTTAAAAATTCTAGATTGGACAGTGATGATATGGTTTGCATAGCGATAAAAACTTAAGGTATAATCTTAAAGAAAAAGGAAATATTTTTGGGAAAAATTTAAGGAACCAATGTTTTCTAACGTCTTATTTAATTAATTTTTTAAATTAGATTTTACTGAACTTTGAAATTTCCCTTTTAACATGAAGAGATTTCTAAATGTTTTGGGACCGATATTTTCAATAAAAGTATATCCATGTATCTCTCTCTATATGTCAGACTTTTTTTTTTGATAACAAATGTTATTTTAGGAAAACGTGAATATTAGTCAGTGGAAATAATAGTTTTCTAAGAGAATATTCTCTATAGATCTTTATTACAGTATTTATTTATCTGGCACTTGAAGTTGTCTGTGAAATTCAAGGATTTTATTTAGATTTTATTTTATTGTTAACCCTTCCTTCCTTAATGCTTCCCATATCTACTGAAACCTCAATTGCCAATTGCTTTTTCATCCAGCCCAAATTTGGTCAACCTTACTTTCCTAGATTTCATTTAGATGTGGACATTGAGAGAATGTGCATGTAGAAAGAATTAGAACTTAAGAACTCAAAATTTAGCTAACACTTAAAAAATATACTACTTGGAAGTGTCAACTAGTTGTCATTTTTGGAAAAAAATTTTCAATCCTTCTAAAATAGGTACTTTATCCCTTGAAAAGCAAAAAGATACTTTTTGAATGGAAAGCTATTTATAGCCAGGGATGAAGAATTACCTTGTTATTTCTTTTAACTTGCAGCAACTTAAAGAGAGCGTGTAACAGATGCAATATTCCAACAAAACAAAACAAAACAAAACAAAAAAACTCTTCAGAGAAGGAGGGAAAGTATAACCTTAAAAATTCAATATAAATTCAATTCAAAATAAATTCTTAGTAAAGGATTTAAATTATTATGGAATTTGGTGATGACCCTTGGCAGAGAAACTCAAAACCCAGTAGGGATTACCAATTGCATCAGTACTTCTTGATGTCTGGATTGCATAGGGAATTTCTGAAATAACTTGATAGAAATGTAGTCCCTTGGCCCACCACCAAGGACTCTGATTTAACTGGTTTCTGATACAGCCTGTGCAGGAATCATATTTTAGAAACATCTCAGAGGATTTGAAAGAGGTGGTCCTAGGAACACCATGTTATGCTCCCCTCCTTCAACAGTTTTTTGTTTGTTTTGTTTTGTTTTTTAATGCTGGGACTCATCTATATTTCATCCTTGGAGTTGTAATTTAAGGTTTATCTTATTTTTTATGGCACTCACTATAAATTGGTTCCCTTCATTCTTAGCAGATATGTTTCTTTTCTAGTTTTTGAAGCAATACAAAGCTGTTATCCATGATCTCCCTAAACTTCTCCCTCCTTTTGCCTCAGAACCCCATTACATCTTGTTCTCTCTGTAGCCCTCCCGTCTTAGAGAAGGGCACACCCCCTGCTTCTAGGATTGCACTGTTGTTTATGTTCGTATAGTCATTTGCTCAATGTCTGGCTCTTTCTTTATCTTCTAAACTCCATGAGCACACAGCTTATGTCTTCTTGATCCCCATTTCTTTAGGGCTGAGCACAGGGCCTGGTGCATTGTCAACACTCAATAAATGTCTGTGAATTGAAACCATGAGAGATCGCTTCTCCTTCCTTTACCAAGAATTTATTTCATGTCTTTTTACTTACCCTCCTCCTTTCTGTTCTCCCCAAACTCTGACATGCTATCTTGGTATCTGGATGCTCTGTCTTTCTTATGGATACTTTCCCTTAGACTACAAACATACTCATATCTTTCTTAAAGTTGAAACCCAAAGCTCTCCTCAGTTTCCTGCTCTCTATGTTGGTTTGCTAAGTAAATAGAGTTAGTGTTACCTAACTATTCACACTGAAGAAAACTTGAGCTGTGTTTCCTCTTTTATTAGACATTTCGGGGTCTACACCAAGATGTAAGAGATAAATGGCATATGGAACAATTTATCCAGTAAAGTTTGTTTAATCTGTTAATCTGTCCAATTTTCTAGGTGGAGCTGCTCTGCCAGGGCAACATTCTCCTGTGTTCAAATCGTCCTCAGTGGAAGTGAAGCACCTGCTAGTGTGTGTTTCTTAGGAACACTGAATGAGATGCTGTTGGAGAGACATGGAATCAACTACAAAATACAATTAAAGTAGCAACAAGAATGATCGTAAAGACCATACAATGGTCTTTGTAAACAGATATTTTATACTTCTGACTGGGATAACAGTATTGTGAAAATATCACATATTTCTTGAATTAATTGATAGATTTCAATTAGCTGGTAAGTCTCATGCAGTCACAATACCAGTTGTATTTTCCACACACCAGGAAGATTCATTGTTCACAAATAGGTAAGTCAGATTTAAGAACAGTATGTGTGTGTAAGAGTGAGTCTTCTTTATGCTATCAGATGTTGAGAAATGGGCCCAAGAACAGAAAATTGACCAACAGAATGGAATGAAGTCACAGAGACAGACTCATGTGTGAATGTGCATTTATACTTGATTTACAGTGAAGGTGTCACTGCAAGTCAAGGGGAAAAGGATAGGGTATTTGGAAAATGTTCTTGGAAGACCTGGTCTACTATATGCATAGAAATCAATTGGATTGCTAACACAGCATTTAAAAATAGACTCTAGATAAGAAAGGTAAAACTATCCAGTTAACAGAAGAAAGTATAGGAAAATGCTTTTGAGATCTAGGGATGAGAAATTTCTTCTCAAGTAAAATTTTAAGAGAACAAACTATAAGGAAAATAGTGGTGAATTTGGTTATATCAAAATGAATAATTTCTTATTAATGCAAGATACCATGGGTAATGTTAAGAGACAAAAGAGTGGAAGAATTCATATGTTGTAGATGTCAATATCTTTTAAAAAGATAAATATCCAGAATATACAAGGAATGCTTGCAAATTAGGAAAAAATACTGCAGAAAAATGGGTAAAGATTGTGAACAGGCAATGTATGAAATGAAAACTCTCATTGTCAGTAAATATGCTGAGATGTTCAACTAATTTATAATTAGAAAAAATCCAAATTATGACAACAAAAACAATCTCATTTATATCTATTATGTTGGCAAAAACTGGAAACTTGGATGATGGCAAGTATGGTCAAGGATATGAGAATCTCATACTTGTTGCTGAGAGGTCAACAGGAATGACCAATTTAGAAGCCATCTCTCCAAATATAATTACTTCTACCTCTAGAACCCAGTAATTCTATTCCTGAGTATAACATGTATGCTAATGAAATTATCACATGGTGTAGTATTATTAATAGTCATGGGGATTAAGCAGCAACTGGGGTGTCTGTCCCTTGGAAAGTAATAGATAAAATGTGTGCAGTTGTTCACTCTGCAGTACTAAACAACTATGTGAAACAATAGACTAGATCTATACTCAGCAACACTGATAGTTCTTAAAATCAAAGTTCTCATTGCAAATAATAAGAAACACAAAACAATATAGTTTTGCAAAAAAGCACACAATGTAAAATATTAAAGACAGTAGAAGGCCTGTGGGGGAAAGTTTAAATATTTAAAAATAATTATGCACCATATTGGATTTTGGGAATCAAAAACAGCAAGTAATTTAATTCCTCAATATTTGGTTATCTATATGGTAAACAATAATCAAAATAATAATCGAGGAAAAAAAACTCTTGTTCTAATAGCTGTAAAATGGATTATGAAAGAAATCAGCTAGAAGGTTGTGGTAATAACATAGAGACAAGCTGGCAAATACCTGGGTTGGATGATGGCAAGAGAAAGGCATGGTAAAACAAAATCAGCAGGTTATCAGATTTGGGCTATCATATTTGAACATTTGAAAGAAGTGAATAAGTTTAAAAGCTAAAAGGAGGCTCTTTTTCTGGTAATAGGATCACTTGGACAAACTGCTCAACTAAAACTGCCCCATAGGTTCTAAAGAAATTCTTAAAACATAAGTTGGCAAGATACTAAAACATTATCAGTTTAAAATCTATCCTGCTGGGGCACCTGGGTGGCTCAGTGGGTTAAAGCCTCTGCCTTCCGCTCAGGTCATGATGCCAGAGACCACCCAGGATGGAGCCCTGCATCGAGCTGCCTGCTTGGCAGGAAGCCTGCTTCTCCCTCTCTCACTCCCCCTGCTTGTGTTCCCTCTCTGGCTGTGTTTCTTTCTGTCAAATAAATAAATAAAATCTTTAAAAAAATGTATCTTGCTGTGACCATCAATCCACTGATTCTACTAACATTTGTCCTTCACCTCCATGAGATTCTTCTTCTCCTCCTTAACCACTTAAATTCTGTGGAGGATTGAGACAAATCGCTCTCTTCTTTAGGTTTTTTTTTTAAAGATTTACTTATTTTAGAGAGAGAGAGAGCGCATGTGCACATGAGCAGGGTGTTGGGGGAGGGACAGAGGGAGAGAGGGAGAGAGAGAATCTTCAGTTGACTTCCCGCTGAGCACAGAGTGAAGCTCGAGGTTCAATCTTAGTACCCTGAGTTCAAATCAAGAGTGGATCACTTAAACAACCAAGCCACCCAGGTGCCTGCAAATCACTCTCTCCTACTGCCTTGACAATTTTGTCCTTCTTGGAGTTCACTGTAGTTGGCTTGGCACAAGAATAGCTAAAGTCAAGTTTCTGCTTCTTTCCATTTATACAATCAGAAGAAAATTTCCACAGATTGTCAACACCATTCTTAAATTAGCATCATATTCCCATACTCTGCTTTCCCACCTGGATGAAATAGCCATGTTCTTATCCAAAGCTGAAGCCTCCACTTGCACAGAGGAGACTATCTATCCCTTCTTACCTACTCAGTGATATTGCCCCAGCAATTTTTCCCTCTGCCTAGTCTACTGAACTTCCTGAAGAATTTTGAATATGAGTGAAAATAAATTGCCACACACACAGACAAACTAGCAAGATCAAGCATGGAATCTGGCCATGGAAATATGGCCATTGTAAAATAATGGAATTCTAGATGCAGTCTTTTATTTGCAAGTCTAATTATAAAATAGTTTTTCTACTCTTCTACCTATCTTAATGCTAAGCTATGTGATAATGGAGTTGGGAGTTTAGTTTCCAACCATGTAATTAAAGCTCTGTATTGATCTTATGAAGGAATAATTCCACAATTTGTGGGACCCAGGGCAAAATGAAAATGTAAGGCTCCAGATTGGGGCAGGAAAATCAGTGTTTCCTTTCCACAGGTCTTTGTCCCACTCCATGGTGGACAGCTGACCTCCAACAGATTGCAACCTCTATTCTGAGATGTACTTGGTATCTGACTTGAGAGTGGGTGAGAGATCCTTGCCAAGTGACCTACAAATATTCTGTTCTGCTTTCAGCCCAGGGTAGAGAGATTCACTGCCTTAACCTATTCTAAAATGCCCTGGGGTATTATGTGTCCAACTCCAAAACTTCTGTACCTACATCCACGCTCTCCTGAGGCCCGAGGGTAGAGGACAACAGATGGTGAGCTCTCCCCCCCTCAGGGTTAAGGTGTTGGTATTTATAGGATGGATCAGGGAAAAGAAGGCTGGGTAAAGCTGAGGTGGCCAAGAATCCATCTTGAGTTGGTGGGAAGGCAGAGAGGTAATAGAAGGTGAGCCATTCTGGAGTAGTATTCCAAGTCTCTGTGCCTGCTCCATTTTGTCATCAGATTTTATTTACAAAATGCAAATTCAAACGATCTTGTTCAATGGATAAACTTAGCCAAATTATTTTAGCTTCTCTAAGCCTTGTTTTCCTTAAACTGTCATTTCAAGATGGAGATTGCAGAGTATTAAATTCTAAGTGCAAGACTCTTCTGACTGTGGAGTTCTCTGTGACTGTGTTGGTTGTATGCCCACAAAGCCAGTCCTGATTTGGTGCCATAATGCCCATTTAATCAAAATAGTGCTCCATTTAATTGTTCCTTTGACCTCTCTCACTGGGACTTCTGAGTCCCCTGTCTTCTGCCCAGTTGGCACTCCTTCTGAGCTGCCAAGTTTTAACCAGAGGTTCCAAGATTTGTGAGAAACTTGAAGAAGATTTGGACTCTGATATTCAGAACCCATTTTGTTTTGAGTTATTATAATTGTAATTATACACATTGTAATGAATACTTTTGGTCTTTCTTGCATCTAACACTTAAGAGTGTGGATTTTGAAGACAACCAGGCCTGAATTTAAGTTCTGTGTCTGCTCTCACTTGATAGGTGAACTTGGACAAGCTATTTAACCTCTCTAAGCCTCATTTATCTTAGATCATTCATTTGGAAGACAGTGTGGCTAAGAGTGTGGAATTTAAAGTCAGAATGCATAGGTTTACCAAGCTGTATGAACATAAGAAATTCTTTACCTTCTTTGTGCCATTGAAATGGGAATAATAATATTATCTCCCCCATAAAATTGTACTGAGAATTCAGTGAATTAGTTTATGGGAACTGCTTAGAAGAGCATTTGGCAGATACTAAGGATTCAGTAAATACTAGCTACTAATATTCATTCATTCATTGAAAAAGTATTTGTACATCAATTACACTGTTCCAGGCATAATATTTCTTACCTCATGAGAAATATTATAGATAAATACCCATAAATGAGATAACACTTGTTAAGTCTTAGCACTGTAACTGTCACATTGTATGACCTTAGTAAATGTTAGATATCACAATAACCACAAATACTGATAATTGTTAAGAGATTAGGCAGAAGAACAGTGCCATAGAGTTCTTTAATTGTAATCAGGTGATAGTTTATGGAGAACTGAAAGCTGCACGGGTAGAAAAGATATTCAAAGAGCAACTTAGTCCTATCCCTCTGAGGCATTCCATTCTTCCACTCTGAATGGGTAGTAAGGATCCTAGATGACAGCTTGGTTTTCATGCACCATCTGATTTAGATAGAACAGAGTCATGCTCTCAACCTCACTGATGACCTGTGTAAGCAATCAGTCTTCAACATTTTTGAAAAATTCCCAACCAAAGATTTACACTTTCTTAATTCTGTTTCCTTGTAAGTTATTGTCACCCAGAAACATGTCTAACAAGGCAAGAAGCTACAGATTTCTCAAGGCCCCCAACAGAATATTCTTTTATTAGTGAATAGTGCAAAATTTGCTCAATCTTTTTTAGAAAAGCAGGGGAAGGGTTCATCACATGGCATATTCTAAAACAAACAATTATAAAGTCCCATATTAGTAATCCTTATTCTCACAATTCCCTTCAAGCTTCTGCTGCCATTCAGAGTTTTCTCTCCCCTCATTATTGAACACCTATCTCTAAAGTTACCTCTTCTCCATTCCAGAGATCCTCCAATATTTTGGAAAATAATTGCATATTTTCTGGCTTATACTTCCAAGCTCATATTTAGACATTCATCAAAGTGCTTTGTTAAGCAATGGTCTTTAGTAACAATTCATCTCTCCTGGGAGACGATTTAATGTTATAGACAATTATTTCCTAATTATATTTGATTTGTATATTTGACAGCATTGGTTCTTTCCTCTGTATGTTTAGTTAGCAAGTATTTGTTGAATGTGACTTATGATTTAGGTACTTTCAGGTTTAGGTATTTAGGAATATAATGGGAGCCCCTGACATCATCAGTATTTAAAGATCATAGGATTAAAACCCACAAATATACATGGTAATGCATATCTATTGCTGACATTTGTGTAGTGTTTAAAAGGTTCCAGAGTATTGTATTCAAATTATAGTTCTTACAGTAGCGTGCATTTAAAAAAAAAAATTCTTGTCAGACCTGGGCTTGGGTCTTCAGCAACACTGTATTCACCCTCCAGTCCTCCCACTGAAATGAAACAAAACAAAACAAAACAAAACATGGAGGATATGGTAATGGAGGGAAGTGGCTGGAAAGTGGGTGTCTGAATGGCATCCAGGACCTAGTGCCTTTTTTGGGTCACTTTCCTCCTGAAGCCATGCAAATAACCGTAATAGAAAAAGTTAATCAAAATGATGAACGGGTGAAGAGGGTGAGTCATGGTTACCAAGAATAAAAGTGCTGAGTTGTTGATGAGGTACAGAAATAATTAGTAACACATTTAAAATTGCTGACACTTCCTAACCAGTTTCATCTGGTTCTTTGGTTTGTAGGGAACTTGATAATTGAAACTCATTTCATATTAAGTAATGTTGAGAGTGTTCTTCTCCCTGGTCTGATTCTTTCTCTTCAAACTCCTTTGATAGATAAAGGGGGGGCGGGGATAGAGGTATGCAAAGCTAGACCCTTCCCCAATACAGAAAAGAGAGAAAAACAAGAAACTTAATTTTCAATTATATATTCATATATAATGTAGACCAAACTTGCTTGAAAATGTTAAAGGTGGCTGTGCTCCTTCAGCTCCCAGCTCACTTTCCCTCTTGACAAAAGAGTAAGACAGACATATCTAAAGGATCTACTAATGTGTGGACCAGACTGATGCCATTTTGGACAAATTTACCATGATGACAGCTCTGTGACCTGAAGCCTTCTTGAGCACTACCACCTGCTTCTACATTCCTTTTTCCTTTCTAGCCACACCCTTAAGTAATACCCTTGAACTGCTCTGGAGATACAATAATTCTCAAACATTGCCTCCTGGGTGGTCCCACAGCAGGTACACCTTTACCTCAGAGGGTATTAGAGCAGGTTGTACACAAGAGTTAGGAGTGTGGAGATCTACTTGTCTTGAAGCCTCCCAAGACATGTTTCTCCCAAAGTCCACCTAATAAGCTATTTCTTGCCAAGCTAGGCTTGTTGACCTTTTTATTTAGTCTTATGGTTCTTTGGACCTTGAGAGTCATTTTTGTTTATACCTCCCTTTCATGATCTTAAAGTAAAAAATTATATAATACCAAGGAACAATTTTACAAAATCTGCTAAAATAAAAGCTATAGGGTACACTCCAAATGAGCCCAAATAAGGTCTTAAATATGATTCAATAAATATATGACCAGTAAGAGTTGAATAGAAACTCTGCAACCAAATTTGACATAGCCCATTTACATGGTCTAGAAGACTGTGGCCCTAAAGGTATCATTTCCACTAATCTGTGACACTGTCTTAATGAGTTGAGAGGAGATAGACAGATTCATTAATTTGGGCCTTTAAATAAAAATTTTAAGTTTCCTTTTTCTTAGTCTATTGAAAAATAAAATGTTAATTTCTCCTCAACATTGAGGATTCAACAATGAATGTAACAGTTGCATACTCTTTATGGTGGCCCAAGAGACACCCCCCCCCCAAAAAAAAAGAAAGAAAGAAAGAAAGAAAGAAAGAAAGAAAGAAAGAAAGAAAGAAAGAAAGAAAGTCATCCACTTGGGAGGCAATAGCTTTCTTAGTGCTACTTAAGCCTATTCTCTTTTTATCTCTTGCCATAGTCTTCTACATTGTTGAACCACATTGGTATTCAAATTCAATAAATCAAAGGCTTTTTTAAAAATTATTTGGCATCTTCTGCAGTTTAGTTGACATAGGTTTTTGCATGAAAATCAGAGGTTTAGCTGATATTCCTTTCACAGCTAAATTCAGTATTATATGAGAATTCTGATGGATTCTTAAAGCACATTGTTAATGTTCAACTGATGGAGGTCTTATATAAGAAAGGAAGTACTATCCCCAATTTGACCAATGACTTTTGGGCTTGTCAGTTGGATCTCTGAAATGAATATTTGTTGATTTTGGCACTTCATATTCATTTACCCAAGTTCCTGTAACATCTTCTGCTCTTTATTTAGAGGTCAACTCCCCCCATCCCCATTTTTAATTAACCCAGTTAGAATTGATTCTGTCACTGATTCTAAATGTGTGGTTTGTGGGTTCATACTTGACTCAGAGCTTCCCCTTTCCTTGACCACAATGATTAGCGTGAGCGCATGACCCATTTTGAGACAATAAGACACAGAGAGAATTTTGGAGATAATTGTGGAAAATTTCCTCTTGCTGGACTTAAATCTGAGAGGATGAAGATAACATGAAATAGACAGAGCTGAATAATATAGACAAGTTTTGTACTGATGACATTGCTTGAGACCTTATCTAGACATGCCTCAAACTTGCTATACCTATAGAATTTTCAGTTTTGGTAGCCATAATTGAACTCAAGGGGTTCACTAATTGGGATGCTTTAAATTGAATACAACCCAAGGAAATGTTGAAATCAAAGAACATTTTATTACTTGCCACAAGGAATGAGAAACTCTCGAAGCACTATCTCTCTGTGGGGTTAGGGCAGGGAACTTTTGTTCAGTATTCTAGGGGCAAGGCTAGAGTTTGCATATACATTAAGTAACTTACACATATTCTATTACTTAGGTTCAACTGCACAAACCTAACATCAACATGCATACATTTATGTCCAAAAATTGGCAGGCAACACTGCCCATAGGAGAGGGCTTTAGTATTATAACAAGCTAAAGGTAAATTTAGGGCAACTCAGGGGGGCTTTTGCACAGGTTCTCAGCTGCAAACTGCTCATGCAAGTGGCTTTTGGGCAAAACACTTAGTATTTAGTCTCCTTGGAGAAAACTGTTGGTTCTGCAAAACAAAACACATACCATGCCTGCCTTTGTCCCTTCCCTTCCTTCTTTCTGTGGACAGCTTTTAGGTCTCTGATCTGTGTAACTTTTCATTGCTTCTTAGCTAACAGAGCCAATATATTTCCTTTGTGCTTAAGCCAAATTTGGATTGACTTTTTGTCACTTGTAAACAAAAAATGTTAATCGATACAGGTTTTTGTTGTTGTTGTTGTTTAGCTCAAGAACAAGCTTTGAATAAATCTATTTGGATGGAAGGCTTGTCTATGCATATATCCACTGCTTTCATATTACTCAAGTTAGCCACACCCCCAAAGATATGTTCTGATTTTTTCCTTCAGATGATATATATATATATATATATATTACACAAATAACTTTCTGTATTGTGTCACAATTACATTGTATACTCCCCCCAAATCCATACATCAAAGTCTTAAGCCCCAATATTTCAGTGCATACTTTTAAAAAACATTTCTTCTTTTATATCCTGGTTGACCCATTCATTGTTTGGTAGTATGTTATGTAACCTCCATGTATTTGTGATCATTGCAGATTTCTTCTTATGACTGACTTCTAGTTTCATAAAGTTGTGGTCAGAGAAGATGGATGCTGTGGCTTCGATCTTCTCAAATTTGTTGAGGCTGTTTTTGTGGGTTAATATGTGATCTATTCTGAAAAAAGTTCTGTGTGCACTTGAAAAGAATGTGTATTCTGCTGTTTTAGGTTGGAATGTTCTCCATATATTAAGTTAAGTCCATCTGTTCCAGTGTGTCATTCAAAGCCCTTGTGTCTTTGTTGTTTTTCTGCTTAGATGATCTGTCCATTGATGTGAGTGTTAAAGTCCCCTACTACTATTATGTTATTATCAATTAGTTTGTTTATATTTGTTATTAGCTGTTTTATGTATTTGGGTGCTCCTATATTGGGTGCATAAATATTTACAATTGTTATATCTTCTCGTTGGATTGTCCCTTTTATTATTACACAGTATCCTTCTTTGTCTCTTGTTACAGGTTTTGTTTTAAAGTCTGTTTTGTCCAATGTAAGTATTGCTATTCATCCTTTCTTTTGACATCCATCTGCGTGAAAGATGTTTCTTCATCCTCTCATTTTCAATCTATATGTGTCTTTAGGTCTAAAATCAGTCACTTGTAGGCAGCACATAGAGGGATCTTTGTTTCTTTGTTTTTTTCCACTCTGTCACCCTATGTATTTTGATTGGAGTGTTTAATACATTTATATTCAAAATAATAATAATAGATATGTATTTATTGCCATTTTATTACTTATTTTGTAATTGTTTGTGAAGTTTTTCTCTAATCCTTTTCTCTTTTTCTCTTTTTTTCTTTCTTTTTTCTTTCTTTATTTCTTTTCCTTCCTTCCTTCCTTCCTTCCTTCCTTCCTTCCTTCCTTCCTTCCTTCCTTCAGTTTTGCTGATTTTCTTTAGTGATACATTTGGATTTCTCTTTCTTCTTTGTGTATTTATTAGTGGTTTTGATAGATGGTTACCATTTATTCATTTGACACAGAGACAGAGATCCAAATAGGCAGAGAGGCAGGCAGAGAGAGAGAAGGAAGTAGGCTCCCTGCTGAGCAGAAAGTGGGAAGTGGGCCTCAATCCCAGGACCCTGAGATCATGACCTGAGCTGAAAGTAGAGCCTTTTACCCACTGAGCTACCCAGGCGCCTGATATAACTTTCTGCTTATAGCAGTCTATATTAAGTTGGTCATGTAAGTTTGAAACCATTCTTTTCTCCTCTTGCTTGCATGTTTTAGGTATATGTTATTATTATATTTTACATCCGTGTGTGTGTGTGTGTGTGTGTGTGTGAACTCCTTGACTGATATTTTTTACAGAAATATTCATTTTCACTGCTTTTGTGTTTTCTACCTTTATATTGTCACTTTTGGTCTCTCCTTTCCACCAAAGAGTTCCCTTTAACATTTCTTGCAGAGATGGCTTAGTGATCATGAACTCCTTTAGTCTTATCTGGGACACTCTGTACCTCTCCTTCTATCCTAAATGACAGCCTTGCTGGGTAGAGTGTTCTTGGCTGCAAATTTTCTTCAGTCAGCACTTTGAATATAGCCACTCCCTTCTGGCTTGCAAAGTTTCTGTTGGAAAATCTCCTGCTAGCCTTATGGGTTTTCCCTCATATGTTATTGACTTGTTTTGTTTTGAAGCTTTAAATTTTTTTTTCTGTATCAATATATTTTGCCAATTTAATTAAACATACCCTGGTGTGGGTCTGCTTTTGTTGATTTTGATGTGTGTTCTCTGTGCCTCCTGGATCTGCATATCTGTTTTCTTCCCCAGATTAGGAGAGTTTTCAGGTATTATTTCTTCAAATAAATTTTCTATCCCCTTCCCTCCTTTCTTCTCCTCCTCCTCCTCTTTCTTCTCCTTTCCCTCCTCTTTTTTTCTCCTTCCCCTCCTCTTCCTCCCCCCTCCTTCTTTTCCTCC
>PITA01018821.1:0-39301 GCA_004023965.1 Spilogale gracilis | reverse complement strand
CCTGTCTCACTCCCCCTGCTTGTGTTCCCTCTCTGGCTGTGTTTCTCTCTGTCAAATAAATAAAATCTTAAAAAAAAAAATGCAAATGACTATCACCAACTTTTCTTTGATTCCTTTCTTCTCCTAGTCCCCACTTTTTTTCTATGTGTGTGTGTGTGTGTGTGTGTGTGTGTGTGTGTGTGTTTACATGTATATTTTATGGTTTGGTAATTTTCCTCTTTTTAAAAAATATTTTATTTTTTCAGTGTTCCAAGATTCATTGTTTATGCCCCACACCCAGTGCTCCATGCAATAGGTGCCCTCAGTACCAACCACCAGGCCCTCCCATTCTCCTACCCCTTTCCCTCCAGTTTGTTTCTGAGTCCAGAGTCTCTCATGTTTTGTTTCCCTCCCTGAATTACCGTACTTCCCATTTCCTTTCCTTCTCCTTCTGTCCTCCATGTTACTCCTTATGCTCGACAAGTAAGTGAAACCATATGATACTTGACTTTCTCTGCTTGGCTTATTTCACTCTCCAAATAATCTCGTCCAGTCCTGTCCATGTTGGTACAAAAGTTGGGTATTCATCCTTTCTGATAGAGGCATAATATTCCAATAAATGGTGCTGGGAAAATTGGGCAGCTACATATAGAAGAAGGAAACTTGACCATTTTCTTACACCATACACAAAGATAAACTCGAAATGGACGAAAGACCTCAACGTGAGGCAGGAATCTATCAAAATCCTGGAGGAGAACATAGGCAGTAACCTCTTTGACATTGGCCACAGCAACTTCTTTCAAGACAGGTCTCCAAAAGCAAAGGAAACAAAAGCGAAAATGAACTTTGGGGACTTCATCAAAATAAAAAGCTTCTGCACAATAAAGGAAACAATCAACAAAACAAAGAGGCAACCAAGGGAATGGGAGAGGATATTTGCAAATGATACTACCAACAAAGGGCTGATATCCAGTGTCTATAAAGAGCTCCTCAAACTCAACACCCCCCCCCCCCCAGGAAAAGATGATCCTAGTCCCCTTTTTATAATGATTGATAATTTTAGCTGTCCTGGTAGTTACCTCTATAACTAAATCATATGTTAGTGGTTTTATTTCCTGATTCCTTCACTTTGGACACTATTTTTTGTCTTTTTTCTATGAAGGGTAAGGATCAGATCATTCCTACTATCTCCCCACTCCCTATGCCTTTTCCAATTTTAGATACTAATGCTATTGATTTTTCTATTCTTCTCTTCCTCACTTTTGGGACTTTAAATCCTGTGATTTTCTCTTTATACCAGGTTCTATAAAGCCATGAACTTCTTAAATGTTCCCACTCTGTCAAATTTTCTAGCCTATCCCTACACAGGATCTACTGGCTCGCTCTTCTGCTGTTAATCTTCACCCACCATTTCCTCCAACACACAATTTTATTTTATTTTAAAGATTTTATTTATTTATTTGACAGAGAGAAACACAGCTAGAGAGGGAACACAAGCAGTGGGAGTGAGAGGGAGAAGCAGGCTTCCCGCAGAGCAGGGAGCCCGATATAGGCCTGGAATCCAGGCCTCCAGGATCATGACCTGAGCTGAAGGCAGATGCTTAATGACTAAGCCACCCAGGTGCCCCTCCAACACACTATTTTAAAATGTCCTCATCCTTGACCTTAACTAAAATGTAAGAGATGGCCATCGTTTAATTGTTCTTATCTCACACATGCACAACACTAATATTTCCTGTTATGTATGGATTTGCCTATATCCTTTACAATGTAATCTGTGCTAGTCCTAACTTCCTACCTATCTTGATCAATTATCTGAGGGCAGACATGATGGTCATTTCTTGTCAGCCCACAGAAGCTCAAGCAGACAGATCTTTGCACCAAAGTGTGCTCAGTACATGCTGCTGATTAAAATAACTAGGGAGACACTGTCCCACCCCCCCAAATTACTGTTGACAATTTGAAGTGTCAGTCCTAAGTCACAGTTTTGGAAGAAAATGAGATTCTTCCCAGCCGAGGAGAGCACTTTTGTTCACCTTGAGGGAGTGTTAACTGATTCTTCCTGTCTCCACCATCCCTTAAGGGTTAACACCTTTCTCAGCAGTCAACCAGATAAGTTGGCATTAAGTCTTGCAAGATTAAATAAAGGCAAGGTATTTCCCACACATTGTTTTTTTGGATGTGGACTTGTTTTTTTGTGCTGTCCGTCCAGTACAAGTTCTGATGGTTCTTGATGCCTGGTCCCTCTTTTGATCTGGGTAGACGAAAGTGAGACACGTACATTGGAGGGGATATTGTCAGAGGAGATGGAAAATGACTCTTTAACCCTGCTGTGGTTCTCTCCTTGCCGTGGTAGGATGGAGGGGAGGAAACTGGAGACACTGGAAGGTTAGGGATCTCCTGGGATGTAGGGCAGGCATATGAAGGCTTTTAATCTATTAATTAGCTCTTACCTTTTGATAAGGTTTGTTATGAAGAACTGAAAGTACTACAGAGTCTCCAATGCCTTTTTAAAATCATCAAATCAAGATTAAATTAGATTCTATATAATCCCAAGTCTTTGAACAGTGGCAATCTATGTGGTTAATGGAAAGCATCCCATTTCCTGATTACGGTGGATCATAAACTTTACTTATAAACTCTGAAAGGTGTTTCTCCTCTGCCTTACCCACCACTGCTCTTTGGTGACCCCAGCTCAGCATCCCTACAAGAATGGCTCTGGTGTACTCTTTGATCGCATGTGCAGTTTAAATGGGGGGTGGGCATGGGCAGGCTGCCCCCAGAGGAGTTGACACTTTATGGTAATACAGGAGCCCCTTGCTTGCCCACCTCACCTTAACCGAAAGCAGTTCCCAAGCACTGAGTGGAATTTTATGGGGTGAATAGATATGAGCTCTATGTACTATTTTAAAGTTTCTAAGGGTGGTGGTAAAAGCAGGGGCCCATCTAGGGCTCAGCTGGTGTGACCACAACTATCGGAAGGGACCCAGGTGGCTCTCTCCAGCCAAGAGGGGCTTCTGAAAACACCTGCAGTATTTTTCCGGAGTCCCTGATCGCCTATTCAAGAACATTTTCCAGTAAGTGTTAGAGAAAGCGTTATGTGGGAGGCAACATGGTACAGCCTTACTATTACCTCAGGAAAGCCAACCATATCTCCCTTAATAATGAAGAGCCTCTCTTCAGCTATGGCTGAGGAAGAAGAGTTTTTAACACATTGTAATGCAGAATCACAGAGATGCAAATTGCTATTTATTGGCTTCTACTTTGCTGTCTGTCGGTGCTAATATTTATCTGCAACACAAACACCACAGAGGAAGAGCGGGTCTTCAACAAAGGCTGATTGGCTTTTCCCCTCAAACCCCTAGCCCTCAGGACAAGGAAGACGCCATTTTCCTCAGAGCAGGCTGTCTTTCCTCCAGGCTGCTGTGAAAGGGGTCACAGGGAGGGTGTTAAGAGATCAATGCCTTTGGCTCTGCACTCTCTTTTCCCACAGTGATTGCCCAGAATGCCTTAAAAATAATCTCGTCTTTTCACAAGAAGTGGATTTGCAGGTCTGGAGTTCTTAAAGCCAATTTTCATTTTTAATCTGGTTTGAGCCTATCTCATTAATCAGTCAAGGCCTCCTTTTCACACTTGCCTTGGGACACAAAGGGAACCCAGTTATGAGCTGTTAATTAGCTATTAGGGGACTGGGAAACTTCCAATGGCTCATTATTCACACTGTTTGAGGCTAATACTTATTTAATTAGAACTATTCTTTTCCTGTCATAAATCCCTAGTTAAAATAAATTTAGCTCAAAAACATCAGCTCAGCTTAAAAAGAAAGAGGTGGCTAATTCAAATTCTGACTTTTTATGGGACAAATGCTCGAACAATTGCTGTCCTACCAAGCCAAGCACAGTGACTAGGAATCAATCAGAACTCACGCTTCGGGGATGTAATGTGTACATGTGAAGATGGAGAATGCTTGGTGAGGCCAAGAAAGTGGGCTCCCCCTGGTTGTGGAACACTCTCCTGTATGTTTTCTTCAGCGTTTTGAAAACGTTGATAAGAACCAAGATCTGCTTATGGTAGAGGAGAAGGGAAAGAGAGGGGGTAGAATGGCACCGTCCTTCTTCACAGGCATTCACATGCTACGCAAACACAGCTTCCTATAAAGTCATGCATTCTGAGAACCAGGATTCTTTGAGGCACTAGAGGAGTAGTGTCCTAAGGAAGTTTCTAGATAAACATGGGTTCAGCAGAAAGTCTTTTATTTCCATTACTGCAGCTTGTGAAAAAAGAGCTTCTCTATTTTCCTCATTTCAGTCATCTACTGTCATACAGCAAACCACCACACAACTCATCGGCTTAAGACAACAACACTTTTATTTGTGAGTCATGAATTTGGTAGGGCTCAGCTGGGTGTTTCATTAGATCTCTATGGTGTCTCATGGGGTTCACTTGGCTGTATTTGAAAAGGCTTTCTCTCATGTCTGGCACCTCAGTGCTGCTCCATAGGGTCTTTCTCTCTCTCTCTCATTATGGTGGGCTTGGACTTCTTCATAGCATGGTAGTCAGAGGGGGGCTGGGCTCTGAGAGACAGTGTCCCATGTGGCATGTTGGCAGCTGCAAATCTCTTAAGGTCCACTGCATTCTGTTGCTCAAAAGTCCCCATGGCCTTCCCAGACTCAAGAGAAGGGGGAAGTGACCCAGTCTCTCAATGACCTCTCAATGACAAAGTGTGTGTAACCTCTTTAATGTACTACACAAAACCTGCCACCTTTAATACTCGACTTCTGTTTGTTGATTGAGGATTACGTGGTGTCTCTTGACCATCATTCAAGATGTAAATGGTGAGGGCACAGTCACGTGGGTGCAGGGGATGTGACAGATCCCAGCCTCAGTTAAAGTTGTTTGGCTATGAAGAACCAAACACTTCAGTCTGTTAAGGTCGTATGAACATGTGTTTGCTTCTTAGGCAGGAAGTCCTGAGACCAGCGCTTGCCTTCAGGGTTGGCTGATACAGTACCTTAGGAATGTCATGATTCTTGTCCCTCTTCTGTAACATTTGCAGTTTGGCTTTGTTCTAACTCCTCTTCACAGGGCAGGACGGCTGCCAGTAGTAATTGTGGCTGCTTACTTCCTTATTCACATTCAGTGGGTAAGACAGTCACTATCTGTGGTTCTTCCTTAAGGGCAAGAAAGTTTTCAGAAGATCCCCTTCACAGCTCTCCTCATGTCTTATTGGCCAGAGTTCGGTCACATGCCCACTTGTGAACCAATCACTAATGAGAAGAATTGGGTTATTCCTTCCAGTCTGTCCCATCGCTCACCTGAGGGTGGGAACCGCTTTCCCAAGAGATGTGAGCTACATGGATTGGAAAGTAAAGCTGGGGTTTTATTAGGAAGAAGAAAGATGTCAAGAGATTTTTAGATAGGCAGCTAAGAATGTCATTGCATTGCTTTAAAAATAAATCTATGGCATATTTATTTTCTTAAGATAGAAAATGCCTCTTTTTAAAAAAATTGTGGACAATTTAGGGAATTTAGGGAGAAATTATTGTAGGATGGGCAACGTTAGGAGACACACCTAGTTAGAATTCTGTTTCTGTACTGAGTGACCTAAGTCTTGGTTTTCTCTCCCTAAAGTTAAGATAAGAGGACATGCTTCTCACAGTTGGGATTTCGAAGTGATAATGTATGCAGGATGCCAGGAGACAGACTAAATAGCCCTGTGCCGGAGAGCAGAGGGGGCATGGAGGATTGCTTTGAGGGGAGAGTGGGCAGTTCTGGAAGACTAAGGAGAGAGGGAATGTGGAAAACAGTAGCTCTTCAAGGCAGAATATCAACACATCTGAAAGCCCAGAATGTGAGTTTTTGCAACTAGAACCATCTGGAGAGGGGAGAGATGGTGGCATAGAGCTAGGGCAGATTTCCTTTTGGTTGTTTGATCTCCCTCAGCGTGTTTTTTAGAAGTAAAATGAGGTTATGAAGAGCATCAAGGCAGCTTGAAAGGGAAAGTCATAAAAGGACAGGCTACAGCTTGGGGATATGCGGTGTACGGTGTGCTTACTGGGGAAGGGAGTATGGGAGAGTGGGCCCACCTTCTTGGCCTTGACAGATGGCCAGTTAGGTCATTAGCTGATGGCCTCCCCTCCTTCCTGCCTCCTGCCTGGGTCATAGCTCAGCCAAGGACCTCATGGGTCAGGCTCTGGGCCCACTCACCCCACCCAACTGTCTGTCTCTCCTCCCAACAAAACTCAGTGGTTGCTTCCTACTCTCTTGACCACCCCCCTTGCAATTATGGTCTACAAATGCATTTTTGTAGGGCCTTTCTGCTCTATAAATGCATTTCAAAATTAAAGTAAGAAATTCTCAGGGAGGAGAAGTTTCCATCCAGGTATCACTCAATCAGGATGGTTTTTTTCATGCTTGTTATCTCTAGCCAACATGTCAATGTATTTGATGCCTTAAGATGTAAAATTACAAGGTAAGATCATCTTCAAAGGTGAAAAATAAGCCCCAGATGTTTCCAGCAGCAGTTAAGAGCCACAAAGTACTTTGAAAAATCTCCTTTTTGTTTGATTCTATCCCAGGCAATTTAGCAAAATAACGTAAAATAAACATTCACTTTAAAGAGTAGGATTTAATGTGGCACAAAGCTTCAGATTTCCAATATTTGAGGCAATTTTTGTTGTGTTTTGGGGTGACCTTACAACTGGAAAGAACGCCAGAGGCTGGCCAAATGACAACAAAAGCCAGAATTCTTCATGCCCCGAGTTTCAGGAAGCAATGAAGTGTCCGTGTGCCATGTCCTCTCTGTCCTTGCCAAGCGCTCTAAGTGAGGGGCCAATACCCCATTTCATAGATAAGAAGATGGCTTCAGGGTGTCAAGGTCACATATGTAGTCACAGACCAAGTCAATTCCAGCTCTCCGTGTGTTCCAACAGCTTTCTGCTGACTCAGTTCCCTTTCTGGATCCTGTTTAGCTCCTTGCCAAAGGTAAGCGATGCACCCACTGGGAAATGTGAGCTCTGGGCCTAGCTCTTCCCTTCATTAATGGGGAGGCTCTGGAGAAGGGAGCCGGGATGATCTCTGATCCTGCCCTCGAGACCACGTGAAAAGCCCTGGGAAAGCCCAGGTTGTTTTAACTATTTTGCAAGCCCGTCTGAATGCTTATATAGCCCTTTTCTGCCTCTAAGCTCTCCAGAGAGGTGTGGCTGGGGCAGAGTCTCATGCAAATGTCGTGGGAGGAAGGAGCCATTACAAGAATTGAATCTGTCTTGGCCCAGAAAGCCACCTTTGAACCAGCCTCCTCGGAATAAGGCACTGGAAGTGTGTTCTCGGTGAATAGGTCTGGGCTGCAACATAGGAGGCCTTTCTGCTTTGCCCCTTAAGATCACATTGCCAACTGTCAAGACTGACAAATAAATGAGATTTTTGTTGAGTCAGCATCATGGATCTCTGAAAGAGATTTTGCCATACTTACGGGACACACCCTGGCTGTTGACAAGCTGCAGGCCGTGGGGTCAGGGAGGAAAGGGGGTGAGATGTACTGCTTGGCTTCACTGAGACAATGGTTTTGGAAAAAGGGGAGGCAGTTCCAGACATGGCAGAGATACTGATGGACTGGAGCTTCAAAGTAGGGGGGAGAGGGAGAGTGCGAAGAACACGCTATGGATCACGAAGGTGCTCGCTGAAAGAGACTGTAGACAGGGGTAAGAGGTAAGCTTGGGGTCTGCTGGATGATGACCCAGTTATTTCCTCTGCTTATTTTCTTCCTCCAAGGACAGTTGCCTGGGATGGAGCCTGCATCCAGGTATTCCAGGCATGGGGCGGGACTTCTGGTAACTTTGTGCAGGAAGATGGAGAAGGACAGGTGTGCACAGATGCAGACAGATTCAGATGTTCAGCTACCTGAACAGACAGCTGCCTTTTCTTATAAATGATGCCTCTCCTCTCATTACTTCCTCTTCTGTATTTATCCAACTTGCCGAGGGCAGCTCACAGAAGAGTTGCAGAGCTCTGATTTTTAATTTCAGTTGCAAGTGGGACCTTGAAGGAGGCCCTTGGTGGCCTTGGCCTTTGTGGACGACGTGTTCCTCTTTGTGAGGGGTGATCACCTCCTGCTGCCTGGAGCTAACCAGCAGGATCTTTGGGGACCAAAGCACGGAAGGACTCTTTCTTGTGGAGAATGCTTTGAAAGTAAGAACACAAAATCCACCTTGGGTCTTGAATACTTGGGCTTAGTTTTCATGGCTATAGCTTGTTCTGAGATACTCGGAGTGAAACCCATATGAACTTGTTGCTCATGTACCACACACGCTATCACAAACCACACAGACCAACTGGAATATAGTGCAGGGAGATCCCAGCTTTGTCTGAATAAAAATACCCACAACTCATAGGAAGATGGCCTCTCCCACATCATGGGGGATTTCCTTTAATAGCATCCATGATATATGGCTAGCAGCTTCCTTTTGAACAGTCTCCATGATGAGAAACTCAAGGACTCTTCAGGGTGCCCCAATGACCTGTTGTTGAAAGATGTTCCTCTTTATACAGAGATGAAGAGTGTCTCCCAGTAATTTCCACCCGCAGGTTCTAATTCTGGAACCACACACACAAAATCTACTTCCTCTTTCAGATGACAACCCTCTAATACTGTGTGACCGTCTTCTTGCTCCTCATTCTCTTCCCTGTTCCTTCTTGGGTCTGAATGTCTAGGTCTGGGTTCTCTCAGCTGTTCCTCACTGACTGCCAGACCCTTCTTCTGGAAACACCCTGGGGTGTCAGCATCCCTTGTCCTGGACAGATAACTATTACAGAGGGGCTTGACTAGCTGAGAGGCCGCTGGGCTGTGATCTCGCCTGAGCCGGGCACTGAGCTGCTGGTATGGCTCGTTGACCCCAGAAGATGGACACAAGTAATCATAGACAGTAGGAGTCCACGGATGTGGGTCCAAAAATAAGCAAAACAGATCCACGATGAACATCAAAAAGTGGTTCCTCTGGCTGGAGGGGGAAAGGGGAAAGGGGGACACAAAGGAACTCTCCGGGTGATGGCAAGGTTCCTTGTTTTGTTTGGGCTACTGGCTTGTGGGTGTACAGTTGTCAGAACTCATCAAAGTCATCACAGATCTGTGTGTTTTTACAGTAAGTTATACCTCAAGATAAAGAAAATGCATATTTTTCATATAAGCAAACCACCTTCCTTTCCCCTCAAACTCGCTTGTCGCTTGTGCACTTTGAGCTATCTACAAGATAACGAAAGTGCCACAGATGTGTGTCAAGAACAGCTTCTGGGTTTTCTATCGTTAGTCAATTAAGCGTGCACAAATTTGCCTTCTCCATCACGTGATTCTTCTCTTGTGTATTGAAAGAGAAGAAAAAAAACCCAAGCCAAGTAATATTTTAATGCCAGTTACCATCATAAAAACTAATTATTCATTGGTATTTTCTTAAAATGTACAGATTATAAGTGATTTTCACAATATCTCTGTTGAGCTGAAATAGGATTTACATGCTCTTGCAATGGGGCAAGCGGTTCCTCCTGAACACATGTGAACTAAATAAAAGCTAATGATAATTGCAAAATTTCTTTATAGGTGCTGCAGGGCAAAGAGTAGGTCTTTTTAAAAAGCATATATTCTGAGACTTTTCCTTCTATGATTTCCGATGCTCAGAATTTGAATACTAGCTCAACCCACCAGAGCAGCAAGAAACTGAAATTTTCTAGGGATCAGAAAGAACTCTGTCTTCAGTTAGTAACTGGGACTATTTTCAAAGTTATTCAAAATCAGATACAAAGAAGCCAGAGAAGCACCATAACCCCAGTCTCACCATGAAGAAAATACCAGGCAAATATCTATAGAGAAGCATCCTAGGATATATCTGCCCAGACTCCTCAAAACTGTCAAGGTCATCAAAACCAAGGAAAGTCTAAGAAACGGCCACAGTCAAGACATGACAACTGAATGTAAGGTGGTACACTGGATAGGATTCTGGAACAGAGCAAAGCCATTAGGGAAAAACCAAGAAGACCTGAAAAAAACATGAACTTCAGTTAATAATAATGTGCCCATATTGCTACATCAATTATAATAAATGTGCCATACTAATGTTAGAGGTTAGTAATAGGGGACACTGGGTGAGAGGTACATGGGAATGCTTCAGTGCTATTTTCTCAGGTTTTCTGCAAATCTAAAATAAAGCCTAGGGGTGCCTGGTGTCTCAGTCGTTAGGCGTCCACCTTCAGCTCAGGTCATGATCCCGGAGTACCAGGATCGAGTCCCATATCGGGCTCCCTGCTCAGCAGGAAGCCTGCTTCTCCCTCTCTCACTCCCCCGTTTGTGTTCCCTCTTTAGCTCAAAATAAATAAATATATATATTATATATATAATAAATATATCAAAATAAATAAAATCTTTAAAAAAAAAGACTTTTTAATTAAATGGAAAAAAGAAGCCATGGAAGAAAATCCCCACAACCTGAACCCTTTGCATACTTTGGGTCTGGGGATGGGCAGTGTTAGCTCCAATCATGTGCTCTGACTATGCTAGGTCTACTGTCTGATGACTATGAGACTGAGTTTTGAACCCCAAATTAAATGCTCCACATTATGGCCAACATTTGGTAATGCCAGTCTTTTTGGTAATAGCCATTTGGTAATAGCTAGTGAGTCAGAAATGGTTTCTTACTGTGATCTTAATTTGAATTTTTCTTTTCTTTTCTTTTTTTTTTAAAAGATTTTATTTATTTATTTGCCAGAGAGAGAGAGAGAGAGCACAAGCAAGGGGAGCAGCAGACAGAGAAGCAGGCTCCCTGCTGAACAGGGAGTCTGTTGTGGGACTTGATCCCAGGACCCTGGGATTATGACCTGAGCCAAAGGCAGATGCTTAAGTGACAACCACCCAGGTGTCCCTTAATTTGTATTTTTCTGAGATGACAACTAAAGTCTGCAGTTTTTCTCATATAATTGCCATTTGAAGATTGGTCAAAAATGCACTGGCCTGCCTCCCACCCATGTACTTATGGCTTTCCTGGGGAATATAATCCTTGGGTGGGTATTCTAGCCAGAGGAGAGCATCTACTCCAACATGCCCATCTGTCTGAATCTTTCAGTCGTTTCTTCTAGCATCTGCTCTGCAATTCTGACATGTCGCCCTCCCTCGTAAGGAGCCATTGCTTTGTCCATGCATCTAGGAAACAGCCTAGTAGCAAGTATGTCCCATTTCTGGGGGGGGTCTTGCCAGGTCTCTGTACTCAGTGTTATGTTCTAGCCTCCTTGAGCAAGTGCCCTCAGGATCCAGCCCCATGTGTGTGTCTGCTGGGAGGTCGAGGCACAGTGTATCTGCTGCTGGTCAGGCTGCAACTCCATTCCAGGGTCGGTGGGGCGGGGAGGCCTCTGCATTGTCTCTAAGCAATGGAGCGCTCCTAGTCCTTAATGAGAGAGGTGGATCATTCCTTTAGGCTCAGAGGTTTAGAAGAATCTGGAAATTAATTTGAGAGCTTGGAGGAAATCCACCCAGACATTTCAACTCAGGAGTCAGGATTCATTTTCCCTCAACCAAATTTCTGGTATAACCAGCTTTGGTATAACCAGCCTATCTCAATTGGGATTTTCACCTTCTGTGAAGTTTGGGCTCCCCTTATTGTGAAGGCCTGTGTCTCCACATTCCCTGTCCTCCCTCTGCACGGGAGCAAAACCTCTTCTTTGGCCTTCACTGAGAGCCTCTGGCTCTGTCACTTGACTGGTAATTTCTCTTAGCCTTTTCTTGAGCTATATTCTTTTTTCCACAATTTTTATTTATTTATTTATTTTTAAAAGATTTTATTTATTTATTTGACAGAGAGAAACACAGCTAGAGAGGGAACAGAAGCAGGGAGAGTGAGAGAGGGAGAAGCAGGCTTCCCGCCGAGCAGCGAGCCCGATGCTGTGCTTGAACCCAGGAATCCACGATCATGACCTGAGCCAAAGGTGAACACTTAATGACTGAGCCACCACAGGTGCCCCGATTTATTTATTTTTAAAGATTTTGCTTATTTGAGAGAGAGAGAGAACGTAAGAAGAGAGAAGGTCAGAGGGAGCAACAGGCTCCCCCTGGAGCAGGGAGCCCGATGTGCGGCTCAATCCTGGGCCTCCAGGATCATGACCTGAGCTGAAGGCAGTTGTTTAAGCAACTGAGCCACCCAGGCGCCCCAACAATTTATTTATTTTTTTAAGATTTTGTTTATTTATTTGGCAGAGAGACATAGCAAAAGAGGGACATGTGGCAGGGGGAGTGGGAGAGGGAGAAGCAGGCTACCTGCTGAGCAGGGAGCCCGATGCGAAGCTCCATCCCAAGACCCTGAGATCATGACCTGAGCCAAAAGCAGATGCTTAATGACTGAGCCACCCAGGTGCCCCAAGCTATATTCTTTTCGTAGAACTTCAACCAAGTATAGCCACAGGCATCCTCTCTCTCTGTCCTCAAGGTTCCTCTATCTGGATACTTTTCTTTCTTTTCTTTTCTTTCCTTCCTTCCTTCTTTCCTTCTTTTTCTTTTTTTAAGATTTATTTATTTATTTGACAGAAAGAGAGATATCACAAGCAGGCAGAGAGAGAGGGGAGGAAACAGGCTCCCCACCGAGCAGAGAGCCCGATGCGGACTTTGATCCCAGGACCCTGAGATCATGACCTGAGCCGAAGGCAGAAGCCTCAACCCACTGAGCCACCCAGGCACCCTATCCTGATACTTTTCTAACACCAAATAGAGAGCAGCCAGCTTTTGTGTGCCTTTCTGCCCAGGTACCGTCCTAATTCACAGCAGGGTCAGTTGTCCTACTTGGATCAGGGGCTGCCTAGGTTCCCGTGATCCGCACGGTCAGCTGATTGCTGAGCATCATCCTATCCCCTGCTTTCTCAGACCACACCTGTGCCAACATTCAAAGCGGGGACTTCAGCATGTTTCTTGGGGAGCAGCCACAGGACCAATATTCATTGGAGGGGAGAGGAGAAAGCAGGACCGGGCTGTGGGAGAAGTCATTTAAAATGCTATACTGTAAGAATGACACTGTCATTGTAGCATGTTTAGGAAATACAAAGAAGCAGAAAGAACCCCCCAAAACAATCCTAACACTGCTAATCTTTTGATTGAAGACTGTTTTATACATTCTTATAATAGCATGTACATGATTCCTTTTTAAAAAATGGTTTCACACTGTATGTTTCATAATATACTTTTCTCATTGATATTTTATGAACATTTTTCTATGACAGTGAATATAAAATCTATTTTTGTCATCTTAATGGCTGCAGAGAAAGGCTTCCACATCGAATGAAAGGCTGGATGGGGCTTGTCCAGGCGGGAAGACTCTGGAACCAGCCTGCCCGGTGGCAGTGTTAACTCCATTAGCTCGGTAGGCACCCGGCTGCAGGGGTGGGATGAGTTGGGGAGGCTCTGTGGCCTTTAGTCAAATGCTGATGGTATTGCAGTACCTGTCTTTTGGGAGGATATGGGGAGCTACCACATGTGGAGTGTTAAGATATGAGCCTGGCATTCAGGGCACCTGGGTGGCTCAGTGGGTTAAAGCCTCTGCCTTCAGCTCAGGTCATGATCTCAGGGTCCTGGGATCGAGGCCCGCATCGGGCTCTCTGCTCAGCAGGGAGCCTGCTTCCTCCTCTCTCTCTGCCTGCCTCTCTGTCTACTTGTGATCTCTCTCTGTCAAATAAATAAATAAAATCTTAAAAAAAGAAAAAGAAAAAAGAAAAGAAAAAGAGCCTGGTGTTCAGGAAGTGCTAGGTAGACAGTGTTAGTGCTTTGTAAGAAACACCACTGTTTATTTAACCTAAGTCCCCACTTTTTGATATTTTCTCTGATAAATAATGTTGTGATAAATAGCCTTCTACTTGAAGAAGAATCTAGGATATTTATTTGTCTGCTTCCCTCAGATAAATTCCTAGAATTAAAGTTGCTATGTGAAAGGGCAAGTGCATTTCAAAAACCTTTGATATTTGTTGCCAGATAGACCGATCAGAATGCTGCACCACTTTTCAGAACCAGCACCACTGAATTAATAACCCCCGTTTCCCCAACACAGGTCTGATCATTCTTGTGAAACTTTCCCGGTCTGCTAGGTGGAAATAAGGTTTTGACTTGATATTTATCTAATAACTAGAGATGCTGAATTTTTTTCAAGGCTTCATTTGTCAATCCTACTTCTTTTGGCCAACTGGCTACTTAGAGCCTTTGCCTATTTTTCCAGGAGGGGTTACTTTTTCTTTATGGATTTGAAATAACTCTTTGTATATGAAGGATACATGCTGTATATTTTACAAGTCTTAAATGTAAAACTGGCTTCTGAAACTTCATTTTAATATTGAAATTTGAGCTAAGCATGAAATCTGTTTGATACGAAAGAGATAACTGCTTTTCAAAAACCCTTTTTTAAGTGAACTAGTAATCTAGGTGAAGGGTAAGTTGGTGTTCTTTCTACTGTTCCGCCATTTTTGTGTGTTAGTGTGAAGTTATATCAATAGAAGTTCTAAAAATATATATAACTGAAAAGAAAACTGCCTGTGGGTGACTGGTGCCTGGCCAGCCCAACCACTAAATACCTGACTATTTATTCTTTTCTACTATGTATGTGGCTGCTGTAGCTAGCAACCTCACGGCCGTCCCTGTGGCCAGCCTGAGATGTCTATGAGCCACCTCTGCCCAGATGAGCTGCCTAGCACTCTGCCTATCCCTGGCCCGAACCCAGGCCTGCTGGAACAATCATACCTGGTCTGTTACCATGTGCTCAACATCCTGCTGAAAATGGTGAGAAATGGTTACCTTAGCTAGCCTCTTAGTTTATGGAGACTCTGTGACCTCTCATTGGTCTTAGGAGGCCTGGTGGCGGCCATCAAGCTTGTTTTTATGTTCTTCATTCTCCCAAGTCTTTGCTTCTTGTGCAAAGGCTCACTCACTCGGAGCTAAAAGACTCATTCTTAGTCTAACTCTGTAACTAGAAAGTTAGTCCTTAGTCAGACTAGCATACTTACTAGCTTATGCTGCAGAAACAAATCAAAGCCCAAATCCCTGTGGCTTGATTCAATAAAAACTTATGCTACCTAGCCTCCGCAAGCAGTGGAGGTTATGAAGCATGGGGATTAGTGATGGCTCTGCTCCAAATAGTCACCCAGGGATATAGGCTAGCGGGGGTCCTCCCTTCGGTCACATCACTAGCTCTCACCGCAAAGAAGAGAGAAGCATGGAGAAATGATACTCACTTTCCTCTGCTTCATCTCTGAAGTGTCACATGGGATTCCCATTCACATCCCATTGCCCTGCACTAGTCGGGTCCCTTATAAGGGTCAGGCGGCTGGAGAATGTAGAGAAGCCCACAGACCACAGGGTAAACTTTGCTGTCTTTGCTTGCTCCCGGTCCGAGTCTGGATGCTGCTTCCCAGTACTGTAATTTAATTATTTGTAATATTTTGGTTAGTGTCTGTCTTCTTGCTAGAAGTGGAACTTTTGAAGGCTTGGGACTCTCTTTTGGCTCACTTAGCAAGGCTTTGGGCAGCAAGTACAGCAACAGAACTGTGACCTTTGATGCCATCTGGTGGTCATATCCATGTATTACAGAACACTGTCTTAACGTGGAGACTGAGTTCTCAACAGTTCTTTTGGGGAGTGCAAGTGGGTGTGTGGGGAAGTGGAACAGAATGTTTGAAAATGAGAAATGCTTCAAGATTTCAGTAGACAAATGCCCTATAGTGAGAATGTCTGCATGTCACAGGGTAGTTGTCCTCTCATTTCTGCCTCCCCCCCCCCCCACTCCCTTCCCCAGTGTGACTTGGTGTCAGAGCTTCTGAGGTAGCCTGGGTTTTCACAGTTGTTGGGAGACAAAAGGACTTTCAATTTTATACCAAACAGAATTAAAACAATCTTTCCCAAGCTGATAAATCAGTTGCAAAATCAGCTCATTTATTGGTCTACCTGAACTCTAGTCCACCCACCCTCAGCACCAGGGACAGAAAGATGACATTTGTGACCTCCCCCCAACCCCCCAGTCCATCACTCCTTCAGAATCCACGTTCAAGTGGTTGCTGTTAAAGCCGAAAACATTTAAGGTAAAGAACACAGTCAGGAGGTTTCTAAAAAATGATCTGGTTCCAAACTTGGAGATCTCTGAGGAGTGCCAGGGCCCGCACTCTGCTGTGTCAGATGAAAGCTAATGACCCCAGGGGCAGACAGAGGATTTTAAAGAGCAAAGCTTAATTGGAGGTAAGAGCAGGAGGCAGGGCAAATTGGAGAACAGTAATGGAAGGAGTGCATTAGCGAGGTTTCTGCGCTGTCATCTTGTACCCAGAGACTCTGGGCTCTTCCGTGTAAGTGGCCCCCTGCTCTCCCGAATCCATTATCTCCCTGGGATGCACTCAGTGAGGTGGAAACCACAGTGCCTCGTTACTGGCCCCGGGGAGGAGGAATCTAAGGCAAACACCATTTCCCAGAATATAAGAAACAAAACAAAATGTAGTTAAACAAGGAAGGGAGCGGGAGAAGGAGACTCAGGCTTCTGCGCAACAGGCTGAGAAGTTAGCTTTGCTTTGGGAGGAACGAATGTCCCGAAGGGGGGAGCTGGCGAACAGAGGCTTAAAAATGTGTATTCCTTGAAAATCCCATTTCTGGGAATAATCCAGAAGAAACGATGAGAGAAAGCTCACTGACGTAACAGCCTTTTTGGAACTGAGGGGGACAATCTGGAATTTTTGATCAATAAAAACTCACATTTGTACGGTGCTTGGGAGGGCCAGGCAGTAGGAGAAGTGCTAAGCTATGGTTTATTTTTCAGTTTTCCAGGCATTCTGTGTGCTGTGATGTTGCTGTGATCCCCATGTCACAGGGCAGTAGTGGGCTCAGGAAGGTTCTATCACTTACTCGTCTGAAGTCATGCAACCAGGAGGGCTGGGACCAGGACTCCACTCTAGGCCTCCTGTCCCCAGAGTCCTGGCCTCATGACACGTTCATACAGGGGTCACTCTGTCCTTTCCTGCACCCCGGATCTCAGTTCCTAGAGCTGGGCATTATTAGAGTTCCTCATGACTCATTTTGTCCACTGATGCCACCTTAACTGCGCGCCTCCACTCTTCCTTGCCTGCTTAGTGAGAAAGAGCCACAATCAGCATCATCACAACCTACTTATCCCACAGGGCCAGGGACTGGAGACACAGCCGTGTATGAAGGAGGGACCCACTGTTCCCAGAAGTGATATGTGGCCAACCTAGGTTTTGCTGTCTCTTCATTGCCAGTCCTCCCACTCTCTCCCCTCCCCCGCCAACCACCTTTTCTTGGCCTTATTGACACTTCAAAACTCCCAGCTCAAAGGCACCCAGAGGCCCCAGAGCCACCCTTTCCTGTGAGAAGCTTCTTAGAATTCTTCAAAGGATAAGCCCAGCATTGCAGGGTTGTAGGGTATCGCTCAAACACCAAGCTCGAGTTTAGTATCTTCTTCAGTGAAATGCTTTCAACTTGTTACAGGTCAGTGCTCTGAAGGGCAGTTTGTGTTTGCTCTGACCTGGGCAGGGAACGTGCAAAAGGTAATTCAGATGAGAACGGTCAGCTGGGCTGTGAGCTTGCTTTCTTTCTATGTGAATGAATGTTTGCACCAACACACAGAAAGACCAAGGGTGGCAGAGAGCTCTCTGCAGGACGATGGGGGAGTGTGCACAAGCCCAGGCTGCAGAAGCAGCCGCTGAACGAGACCATGGTGTGGTGGCACAGGGCGAGCGTGCCCGGGGGTGGCAGCGATCTTGGCGCTAACATGGGGTTGCTGTTAGGGACAGGGTTTAGAACCAGGAATTGGAAGAGCAAGGCATAAGGTTTTCCTTTGTCATTGACAGTCCACGACTCTAAGCATGTCTCTGCCTCAGTTTCCCTGTTAGTACAATGGCGGTGGGGGGAGGATAGTGCTGCTATCCTGTCTCATGGGTTCTGTTAATTAATGGAATGAATCAAAAGTAGTAAATTACTTGGAAATATTCTGGTCAAAGGTCTCTCTCTTTTTTTAAAGATTTTATTTATTTGAGACAGAGAGAGAGGAAGAGGAGAGAGAGAGTGAGAGGAAGAAGCAGGCTCCCTGTTGAGCAGAAAACCCAACATGGGGTTCAATTCCTGGAGCCTGGGATCATGACCTGAGCTGAAGGCAGCCACTTGACTGACCAAGCCACCCAGGCACCCCATCAAAGGCCTTAATACTAAGCAGATCGGATCACATTAAAACTCTGCTTAAAACTTTGGCTCACAGAGTGGAGTCATCTTTCAGCATGACATACAAGTCTCTTCACCAGCTGACTGCAAGGCCATCTTCCTTCACCCCCTCCTCTGCCCTATGTGCCCACCACACCCACCTGTCTGCAGGTCCTGACCAAAGATGCTTCCTCTCACTCCTATCTAGGCTGTTTCCTCCACCTCTGATGCCCTCACTTTGTTTGCTCTGGAGCTGGACATTGGCCTTATGCCCCTTCCCTCGCTGGGGCCCTGAATTCTTCCTTTATAAGCCGAATGCATCTCTACATGTTATTTAGCTCATGTGAGCCATGGTTTTCTCATCTCTCAGTTGGGAGTACTAACAACTCCCAGGGGGTACAGCTAGAGATTCCGGGGGGAATGCAAGGGAGCACAGTTACTATACCAGACATGACTACTGTTCTGACCCGGATGAGGCGTCTGAGAGGAAGCAGTGGGGGCACTGGGTCTGTCCCAAGTGCACTGAAACTTTAGTGGTCGAACAAGAGACAACAGAGGAGATGCTCAAAAGATAGGGCTTTTAAAAAATATGTTCATTCTCCTTAATGGTGGAAGCTGCCCATGCTTCTGAGGTAATTCCCAGGCTAGCGGAGGTGAGGCTCAAGTGGAGAAAGTTTGTGGCATCTGGCACAGGTCTTGATACCTAGAGCTCTGCAAACAGGAGTTATGACTTATATTTTGGTTTAACTCTTCTTTTGTCATGCTCCCCTGGTCCATTATACATAACTTACTGTGTCCCTTGCTTTGGAGAAGTTGTTAACCTTCTTTGCACCTCAGGGCTCCTCAGCAGTCAGTCAGGAAGGATAAACAGTGCTGATGTGGGGTGGCGCTGTGAAGATGACCTGAGGTGATATATAAAAGCCCGCTGAGCGCTCAGCACCTGGAGTGTGGGGCTCTTAAGGGCATTTGCTGTGAGGGAATCCAGCAACACAGTCAGAGTGACTGGGCCTGATAAACATCAGGTCAACACAAGGACATCTGGGAAGAACAAATATGTTGAGACTTCCTCCAGTGAGGATCTTGGGAACCAAAGCCAGTGATTCTTGTGCACCCGTGGGGCATGGATTTAGGGGCCCTTGCTCACTTCCTGGGTTTGGCCAGATTTATGGAGAAACTGGAGGCCTTCAAAGGTAGAGATAATTAAACATTTTAAATGTCCTAGGTTCTAGGGCAAGTGAGAGGTCCTGCTAGCCTCTCTCTGGCCGTGAAACTGCTTAGGGATGGGAGACCTTGGAAAGACACCTTTTCCAAAGACCTATAGTTAGTCTGGGAGACAAGTATTGGTCATAAAGAAGAGATATTGGGGGTTGTGTTGACACTTCTCTATTCAAAGCAGGCCTGTGGAGTAGGGGAATGCACTGAGGCCTGAGGGGGAAAAGGCATTCCTCAGCCAAGGCCACTTGGCTTCTCAGCCCCTGCCGTGGTTCACCACCATTCCACAAGTCTGCCTTTCTAGTTCCCTCATTTTCAACTACTTCCCTTGAGAGGCAACCCTGGGATAATGATTGACCTTGAGAGAAAGAAATCAAGAGGGCAGGCAAGAGAAAGTCAGGCTAGGCCAACAGGCTGTGGAGAAGGCAGAGTTTGGAAAGCCTTCCTCGCTTTAGGAAGCTGTGGCTTTAGGAGTTATGGAAGGGGTGAGGCTGGAGAGATGCTCACTGGCAGTCCGTTTCTACTGGTTTCCAGCTTGCCCACCTTTCTGCATTCATGGGTAAGCCCAGTTCAGTGTTCCTAAAGATATAAGAAATCAGAAAGAACTCCTCAATTTATTCCCCCAAAACTCTCCTTGGTAGGATTAGACCTGATCTTCAAGGGAAGAAGTGAAGAAGCAGAGCAACCCTAGTTAAGAGTTTGGACCTTCTAAAAGTTGGGGGATGCACCACGACACCACACTGGTCTTAGCCCCAGGTGGGAAGATGATGATGATCTACCAAGGGAGGTAGGAGGTCTGTTACTGCCAAAGTCATATAAGACAAAGTGTTAGCAATTCCTACTCTAGAGGCAGCTTACTCTTCATGGAAGCAAGGACACAAGTTTTATAGCGCTTCTGCGGGGAGAACACGAGTGGGACACACCTGAGGATTCAGGCTTGGGAAATAGGGCAGAAAAAGCAAACTCAGTGGCCTTATGGTACGGTATCGTCTAGATGACCCTGTTTTGAACTGCGAAGCTTCACCACCCCAGGGCTAGGCAAAGCCACGGCAAGGTGAGGATTTGGGTCTTTCCATCAGGCAGTGACTTCAACATCCAGCAAAGTGTAAAAAGCATTTTTTCCTCATGTGAACGTGCATGTGAATCTATCAGGGGAAACGTTCGAAGTCAGAGAAAATAGCAAGCATTAAGTCGATGTGTTCTAAAGGGAAGAATAACGGATTAGTAATTGCAGACCAAAAAGCTCTCGTCTCTGGAGCCTGAACGTGAACACAGGCATTGTTCTTTCCTCAGGCACCCTTGTCACTGCATGCTAGTGCTTCAGAGCATTTATACCTATTAGGGTATGATCATCACAGCTTGTGACAAAGCCTCAAAATTATACCTTTTATAAATTATACCTTTTATAATCTTGTTATCCCTTTTGTGCCATAAAGTCTTATGCCGTATGTTAACTTCGGGCAATTAACTTTATCAGGAAGAAAAGAAAGCCCAGCCTTGACTTTTTTCTTTCCAGATGCTGAAAGTGCCTTATAGAGATTGTCTATTAGCATCGCCCACAAGCGCTCCCTCAGACAGTCCCTTAGTACTGCTGCAGCAGAAATTTTGTCGTGGGTAAGTGGAAATGTACAAATAACTCTACGGAGAGCGTATGCAGGGATCTGGTACAAGACCTTTCAAGAAACACTTGTGCTTCTGGTGACTGTTTTTTACTGCAGATCTGATTATTTTATTATGACCAGTTAGTAAGGGGATCTTGTCTGGAGCTTATAATTGATGACAGGTTTCCTCCTTGCTATCAACTGGTTTTGTGTCACTCGGGGTGGCTGACAATGACTTGGTCCTAAAGATGGGTTACAGGAAGGCTAAAACAAGCGATGCTCTTTTCATGAAGGTATCCTCCTGCCACCCTCTAACGTGTCCCCTGCCAGCAAAGCTTAGGCGGTAGAAAGAGGAAGTGACAACCACCAGTGGCATCTGGGGTTGTGTGGTGTGAGGGGCCCAGAGGCGTTTAAGCAAGGAGGCAACGGGCACCCCGTTCTTGATGGCTGTTCCTGCCACCTGGCGTCTGATTGGCCAGAATGAGATGGTGCGGTGTGGACAGAACGGAAGGACAGTAGTTGTTGGGGCGTGGCTCCAGACACAGGATTCTGGAGTTGAGGAAAGTCAAATGCCCTCCCACCTTCCTCCTACCTCAGGCTTGGCCTGAGCACAGAGCCTGAGATGCTGTCTGCCAAATGCTGGCCTGTGCTTGTCGGACTGTTTTCTTTTCTGTGTGACCTGTCCCGTTCACCCTCCACATCCTGGCTTGGGAAGCACACACCCAGACAGAGCCTGCTGCTCAGGTATGGGGCAGGGTGCCCGTCAGCTCGGGGAGGCCCAGGACTGGAAGGAACGGTGGGGACAGGCCCATCGGGAGGTGGCTCCCCAGAGCCCTGCTGGGTCTTTGGCCTCCTGCCTGAGAGCAGACACCGTGCTGACTCAGTGTGATTGTGGCTGAGAAAAACCCAGCAAACTGGTGGCTCCCATGAGCTCGGGAACTGCAAAATATAGGTCAGGGAGCTTCAGCCAGAAAGTTCTTTAGTTGAGTGAGAAAAATCAACATTTTTCTGACCATCTCTCTTTGATGATGTGAAGTTACAAGGGGCCCAAGAGTACACTGAGCATTTCCATCTCTGGTCTTCTTGGGCGGGGAAGGGGAGCGCGCTGAAGCCAGGTCAGAAAACAGGGTAAGAGGAGGGAGAAGCATCTGTCTCCAGTCCTCTCTGGAATATAGCAAGTCCTACGTTGCTTTTGTGGTCTCTCTGCTATGGATGAACCTTGGATCCAGCAGAACTGGATGGACCCTCCCCAGGGATCTCCAGCAACTTCTAGACCAGACTGCAGCCTGAGTAACTCCCTGTTCAGGATAGAGCAGTCAAGGGCTTAGTGGGGTGGGTGGGAGTGTGGGGACAGTTCACACTGCATTTTATATAAATAGCGCCCCCTGGAGTACTACAAAGGAGCTCCAGAACACAGGTCTCAGTGTGTACCCCCCTCCAGCTTCAGCCCTGGCCCAACTTCCCTAGAATTAGTGCCTAGCATTTAAGTCAGTCCCTGGCACTGTCCGTAGCCCCTTAATGCCCTAGATAAACACCTGTTCAATATATAATGGTGTGGTCAACAGAATAATGCCTGCCCCTCCAAGATGTTCATGTCCTCATTCCCAGAATGTATGACTATGTGACTTCACATGGCAAAAGGGATTTGAGGTGTAGGATTAACATTATGGACTTTGAAATGAAGGGGTTATCCTGGGTTATCTGGGCAGGCTGTTCTAATTATGTGTCCTTAAAAGCAGACAGCCTTCCCCGGAGGGCAGCTGGAGAGATAAATGTGACTATTGAAGAAGAGTCAGAGAGCTAGGAGTGTGAGGATTCCACGCCCACTGCTGGCTCTCAACGCGACAGGCGACACGCAAAGACAAGAGGGAGCCCTTAAGAGCTAAGGGCAGGTCCAGTGACAGCCAGCAAGGTCATGGGGAACTCGGTCCTACAACCTCATGGACCTGCCAACAGCTGAGTGAGCAAAGAAATGGATTCCCTCTGAGAGTTTCCACAAAGAAACACAGGCCTGCTGATGCCTTCACATTAGCAGCATTAGTAGTCCAGGGAGACTCCTGGCCCATCGCATGGAGACAGAGACATAATATATGTGGGGTAAGGGATGGTAATTTGTTATGGCAGCCACAGAATAGTAACACACATGGCTACAAAGTAGAATATGTTTTATAACTGAACGTAATTTCGTTGCCTCCAACACATCTCATTTCCTTGGTGGCTGCTGGTGGTAAAGTCCTTTTTCTTAGATGGCCATGTTCTGGCGGCAGGGGAGCACGTTCCTTCTGGTGCCCTATGCTTCCTTGTCCATCCGGGCTTACTTCTCTGCTGCTATCTGCTACTGGCCTCTGCCCCACGTGGCCCCTGGACTGCGTGTCACTAAAGGCTTCCCTCTTCGTGAAGCACACAGGGCCCTCTATGGCTTCCCCGCATCTGTGCTGCTTGGGGAGGCCCCTCACCCCAGGCGGGTGGTCCCCCTCCACCCTCCATGCCCCTCTTCTCTCCTCCATGGCTCTCATAAGCATCCTCCTGGGGCTGGCAAGTTGTGCCAGGTTCGGGCTCATGTCTTCAGACCACAGCGGGTCCAAGGAAACGTGTGGACCGCCTCCATGACAACACGTGACTCCAGGGAAGCCCGGAAGTGGTGGTTTCCAGCCCCTCCCACCTCCTCTCTCCCCGGGACCCAGTGGCAGAGGCATCTAGAGGGGCTGCTCCTTAGGGAACTCCATCCGAATGACAGCATACGTCTCCCCTCTCCTTGGATCCTTGGTGGGGAGTCCTGTCTACTTTCTTCCTCCCCAACACCCAAGGCCCAAGGGCTGCTATCGGTGGTGCTGATGGGGATGGCAGGGCAGGAGCTCCCTGGCCCTTCTTAATTCTTTTCATCTTCTCCCTCCCTCTTCTCCTTGGTCTCTTTGACAGCTCACACCAAGCAGGGGGACAGACAAAGAAGCCAGTTCTGTTCCCTGAGACTGTAATCTCTAGTGGTGATTAACTCACAGGGCATGCAGCAATCTCAGAAGCAGGCAGTGTGGCCGAGACTAGAGTGTCTTTGTTCTGAGCTGTCTTTGCAGGGTTGGTCGCAAAGAGAGAAAAAAGAAGAGTTCCTTTGATTGCTCAGATTCTGTGTGCAAAAATCAAACCCCACTACAGGCTTATGAGTGGATATCATATTTTAAGAACCAAGTCATCAGCAGGATGGCTGGGCCCTCAGCTTCTATCTCCTCAGGCCTATCCAAGTTGTCAGTGACCTTCTTAGTCACATGGGTTCCATTTACCCTGGTGCCTGCTTCCTCCAGACCTCAGTGTCCTTTTTCTAGGCCAGAAGGAATTTGTGGCATCAGAAGATCCAGTCCCGATGGAAGATGGTCGATGCTTCCAGCCCCTGCTCCCTGGCTCAGTTCCTACTGCATGGACCTTTGAGAAATTCTCCTTTGGCTGGTAGAACAGTCACTCTTAGGAGAGATCAACATGGGCAAAATTGGGAGGCCCATCCCCAGGTTGCTGTCTTTTCTCAGGGTCCAGCAGAGGAAGGCATTTGGTGGGGAGGGATCCTGAGACTCTGAAGCACCATGTACCGAGTGTGCACTGTGCGCTGGACACCATACCAACGCTTCACATGAGCATCCCTCTCTTCCCACAGCAAGCCATGGAGGAAGGTGCTCTCCTTATTCCCAGGAGAGGGAGGAGGGATTCCTTGGGAATCAGCTGTGGTCATGGCAGAAGTCCGGATACTGGGTTTCAACCCCCAACCTCTTACTTTGTGGCTTCAGAGAAGATACATACTCCCTTGAACCTCAGGTATCTTATCTATAAAATGGAGATAAGGCTACCTAATCATAAAGTTGTTCCAAGATTAAGTGAAATAAAATCCATACATGTCCTCTACTCCCACCTCTCAAAGGCAGAGCAAAACTTTGGCCCCGTACTCCTATAATCCTGTGGCTCCCAGCAGTTTCAACCAAAAACATTTGGGCAGAGCCCCATCCAATGTTGCCTGAAGCCCGGAAACCTTCCTCCCAGGAGAATTCAAGAATGTTACCAGGGGGTGGCGCCTGGGTGGCTCAGTTGGTTAAGCCACTGCCTTCAGCTCAGGTCATGATCCCGGAGACCCGGGATCAAGCCCCACATCGGGCTCCCTGCTCGCTTCTCCCTCTCTCACTCCCCGTGCTTGTGTTCCCTCTCTCGCTGTGTTTCTCGCTGTCAAATAAATAAAATCTTTAAAAAAAAAGAATGTTACCAGGGGCTCTGTTCTACCAGCAATACCCGCTCATCTTTTGTCCCCCGCCCCTACCCCAAGGGGCTGGGCTTCAGTTGTGGGGGTCCAATAGGAGACTCCGTTGTCCTCCAACACCGTCTGTCTCTAGTCCTACATACCTTTTTTACTGATGTGTTGGATATGATTAATTTAGTTTTTCGCTAACCTTTCAGTGAAATAGTATCTGCTAGCATTCCTTTCCGTTTTCCACGTGCTGTATGCTCCATAACTCCCTTTTCTTCAGGGCTGATTTTGGACCTTCATTTTGTCTTTGAGAGGCCTCGTTAGCTTCACGCCAGGGCTCATCTTGCCTACCCCAGACTTCTTAAATGACAGCACATGCCATTTGCAAGCTGGTCATACTGAGAGTGAATCTGCCACCTAGTGGTCATTGGAGGTGTGACCGCCTTTTCAGGAGCTCTCTTGTTAATGGGACCTGAAAACAATTCCATTGATGGTTTTCTTTTTGTCTAACTTAGAAGCTGTGACATGAATCAGATCAAACCTGTGCTTCAAAACCTTACTGGAAGGAGACTGAGTGTATAAGAATATTTTCAATTCAGACTTAATAATGAAGAAAAATCAAGATTGACAGGCACCAGAGTGCCAAAGTAGGACACTACAGTTTTACTTTGACGACACTCAAATCCAAATGAAGTCCCACACAGAAAACAACAAACCAACCAACAAACTGCTGAAACCACACCAGTGAGCAAAAGATGGAACGGCTGCTTTCATTATCCAACACATATGGGTGCGCTGTGGTTAGCATCCAAGAGGTTAATGGACCAGCTCATCACAATACAACAGTGTGGTGATGTAAATTTGGTTAAAGGAGAATGAGGTGAAGACCACAGGAAGATCTGCTAATGTTGTACAGCAGTGAAATTTGAATTGTGTCATCAAGGAAGATTAGATCTGGTCAGGCAGTAGGGGTAGAGGGAGCAAGGGAATCCCATCTGACAGGGAAGAGCACAGGGAAGACTCAGAAGGTGGAAGCAAAGGACAGGCTCAGGTGTCAGCAAATTCGTAGTGTGTGTGCCAGATATAATCCAGTCTGAAGCCGTGTACCAACAGTGCATTTACGGACCACTTATTTTAGGTACTCACTGGCTACCTATCTTATTCAAAGTAGGTACACAAAGGTGTGAGACGTTGCGAGAAATTTAAGAAGACACGGGGACATATTGTAAAGTGACAGCTTCTTCCAGGTAAGTCTGAGGATGCCAAGTGCATCCAATAAAAATCCTATCCAGCTTTTTTTTTTTCTTTTGTGGAGATACTTCTAAGATTCATTTAGAAATACAAAGGGCTGAGGACAGCCAAGACAATCTTGAAAAAGAAGAAAAAAAGAGAAGACTTATACTACCAGAAATCAAGACTTTTAATAAAGCTAAAGGAGGGGCACCTGGGTGGCTTGGTCAGTTAAACGTCTGCTTTTGGCTCAACTCAGGACCCCAGGGTCCTGGGATCAGGCCCCACATTGGGCTCCCTGCTCATGGGGAGGCTGCTTCTTCCTCTCTTCCTTGCTTTTTCTCTCTCTCTCTCAAATAAATAAATAAATAAAATCTTAACAAAAATAAACCTAAAGGAATTAATTGCTGGAAAACTGTTAGTATCTACTAATAGTGAATATATAACACACCCCCTGACTCAGCAATTCTGCTCTCCAGTATGTGCCCAACCAAAATGCATACATATTTAACAGAAATTAATACTACTCTGTTCAAAGCAGCACAATTCATAATAGCTCTAAACCGTGACCATTCAAATGCCCATCAATATTGTGGTGTCTTTGTGCAATGGAAGTCTATACAGCAATGAGAATGAATAATACACAATTACACATGACAGTATGGATGCATGTCACAAACATAATGTTACAGAAAGAAGCCAGACTCAAAGGAATACATACTGTACCATCCCCATTAATAAAATACAAAAATGGCTCAAACCAATGGTAATTCACTGCATTACTAGTCCCCTATGTAATACAAATAAGGCACTTATCTTGGCACAAAATTTAAGGGGTTGCTAAAAACCTCGGTAGTCGAGGAAAATAAGATTTTAATGTAATTTTTAAATCAAAATTAAAGCAAGAAAGTCATAGTGAACAAATGATCAGTTTTTAGGAAAGCCAGGAGCTGACCCTGTAGTTGCACAGCTGACTGTATTAGTCCCATGCTCATCCTGGCTCTGTCAGATGCTATCGGGCATAAACAGGAAGTTTGTATATTGCTCTCCATTCCTTTACCCTCAGCCATCCCCATGGCCGTGCTTTAGCTAGCCTCCTGGAGGAGAGCTGTCCCCCACCCCAACACATGGGGGAGAGCCCAGCCACAATGAGAAGAATTGCCTCTACAATTCAAGTGAGTGAACCATAAAGTCTTGATTCTGCATGCCACTGACATTGTGTGGTTGCTTGTTGTATAGCAATAATCGACGGATACATTAAACTGTGTAGTTAAGTGTCGGGATACAGGTTATTCTTGCAAAGTGCATAATGACCTAAAGGAGGGAGGAAATGGGTTTCTTAGTTGCAGGCAAGTTCTGCTTCTTGATCTGGGTGCTAACTAATTACACAGTTGTGTTCCCTTTGTGAAAACTCAATGAGTTGTTTACAGACTGCACGTTTTCTTATATTTTTATTATACCTAAGTACAAAATTTTATAAAGATAGAACTTGGCCCCTACCCATTTTTCAAAGATAACTTGCTGGGGTAACACACACACACACAGAGTTACAAACATTAGGAACTGAAATAAAAATCCAGAATAAATTGGGTTTGAACCAATATCCAGAAAATCTATAAAATTATTATATTTTGAACTCTACTCACTGTTCTGAGAAACCACTTAGCCTTAAATTGGACCAGGAATTCTGAACTCTACTAGGCCCAGACAAAAATCAAAACATAAGAATATTCCTTAAACCAATATTTCATTTGCTGTGAATTTTTGCTAAATTTATCTTTACATCTAGTTTTAAGGTAGCCTCATTTCAATGAAAAGAATTTATTATTATTATGGTCTTTTTCCCCTAAAATGTTTACTGTTAACATGTGGAAGATCAGAAAACATGGCTTCTCTACAGAAATTATATACTTGGGGCGCCTGGGTGGCTCAGTCATTAAGCATCTGCCTTCAGCTCAGGTCATGACCCCGGAGTCCCAGGATCAAGCCCCACGTTAGGCTTCCTGCTCTGCAGGAAGCCTGCTTCTCCCTCTCTCCCTGTATGTGTTCCCTCTCTAGCTGTGTTTCTCTCTGTCAAACAAATAAAATCTTAAAAAAAAAGAAATTATATATACTTATCATCCAGCATCAGTGATTTAAGGAACAATTTATCATCTATCAACCACCTATCTGTCTTTCTGATGGGAAGATTGTCTGTCATTCCTGATGGAAAGAAGTTCAGCATCTAATTAGAAATGTGATTTATATGGTTTCCCCAGAAAGTTCCTTCCATTTCTAGCTTGTTAGGACTGACTCTGAAGTGGGGGGCAAGATATTGTCATCAATTTGATGTCAAAGAGGAAGTATGTCAGCTTTCAGATTGAGATAAAAATGGTGGGGCACCTGGGTGGCTCAGTTAGTTGAGCCTCTGCCTTCAGCCCAGGTCATCATCTCGGAGTCTTGGGATCGAGCCCTGCGGCGGGTTGCCTGCTTAGCAGAGAGCCTGCTTTTCCCTCTGCCTGCTCTCCTCCTGCTTGTGCTTTCTCTCTCACTCTTGTCCTATCTCAAATAAATAAATAAAATCTTTTTTTAAAAAAGAGACCGAGATAAAAGGGGAAGAATATGTAAGTAAGAGCATTTGGGATATCTTCTTTGAGCTCTCAAAGGAGTGACTTCAATTTGCTTTTAAAGAAGAAATATAAACATCTATGTTCTGGTTCTGGAGAAAATAAATTTTGTTCTAGTGCCAACTTTGCTACCTGGTCCGGATGCTTCCCAGGCACCTGGTCCTAACGGCCCTGTGCCCTGCTTTCTGAGGCAGACACGTTTGAGGCACGGTGCCAAGATCTTTCACTTACATGAACTCATTTAATCTTTGAAACTCCCCTATGGAGACTTTTATTATTTCCTTTTTACAAATGAAGACACTGAAGTACAGAGATGTGGCATCGCTTGCTTAAAGCCACACAGCAAGAAACCAGCCCAGCTCACAATCCAACCCAATTGTCTTGTTCTGGAGGCTGGGCTCTTAATTAGCAAAACGTGCTTTCAAATGGTCCCAGGAGCTCACGTTTCTTTTCTTTTTTTTTTTTTTTTTCTTTTGAGATCACAATTTCAAAGGAGCTATAATAAATCCTTTAAAATGAATATTGATTTTATAAACAAAACTACCTCTCCCTGTTTTAGATCTGGTATAAATCTAAAATTTTATATACATCAACTTTACTTGATGTTGGGGGGGCATATCTATAGGACGGATTTATAATAAATGAGAGCATTCTGCAATAGTGACTGAAAATGACCTTTGACAAGTAAGGCCTTCAAAAGTCTATTTTACTCTACACTGTCCTGTTCTGAGTAGATCACACGCGAATCCTTTGTGGTGGTGTTTCTGCACTGATAGCTTCATAAATCTGTGCCTCGTTAGTCGCAAACAAAGACCCTCTGGGATGGGAATCAGTTCACCCTCTCTAAAACTGTGGTTCCCGGCATAAGAGGTTAAACAATAGGTGCTCAGGCTATGTGCTTGTTGGTGGATTACATGACCTTACAAAAGTAAATGTCTTCTAGCTTAGCAGAGATTTCGTGGAGAAACAGTAAAATAAACGAAAATGGTGTTCTGTGAAACTGCCTAATGCTACACTGGTAGGTTACTCCAATGCTTTCCCTGACAGGAAGACAACTACAGGATTTACGGTCATAACAACTTGTGGTCTGTTTTGCCCCTTCTAGGATTTCCCAAGTGTAGGAAACGTCCTTCTCCTCTCTTCCTCCCCATCAGCATGAGGCAATGCAGAATCATAGATGGTTTTAGTAGATGGTTCAGTAGAACCCACAGAGCTCCTGGGACTGTCACAACATGTTACCTTTCAAAGCCCATGATTTCCACTCTCTAGTTTAATGTCTATTCCACAGCCCTCCCTGGACCTCCGCCACCCTCTATGTACACACCTTCCTTTTTCATTGTCAGTATGTTGCGCTGTGAAATTTCAAGACAGATGGTGGGGAAGCTGGAGGTTTCCAAAAGTCTCATAATCCCTGCTCTGCCTGATGCCTGGATAAGACAGTATTTCCGAGGAGACCTTCCTGGGCTCACGCTCCTCACTCAGTCATGACTAATGACTCTCAGCCAAAAAGATTCTTGAGGGCACTGTCATGGGCGACGGCTTTACTAAGGCCACCTGTTATCTCCCTTGGAATTTGTACCATTAGGAACTGTGATTCCTGTTGTTTAAAACAAAGTGCCGATTGTCAACACTGCCAGGGGCAGCACATTCTTGCCCCTTAACTAAATGAATCAACCTCTTTGCAACACTCAACCAGCATTGATGCGCTTTCCAAAGTCCTGTTCTAGATGTGTCAGGCTCGCAAAGGTGAGAGAGCAGACCTGTCCCCTGGGGCATCAGACTCTGTTGCTCTGGGAGCTAGGACGCACATCACCCAGTCAGCTCGAATACTGTGATACGTGGGCTCTGATAGGCACGTGAGAATGGGTGAAACGCGAAGGGTGGGATAGAGTAATTTCAACAAGGGGACACACAAGTAGACCTTTCTTGGGAAGGGGATTCATGGACTTCGAAGGAAATGTGCCTCCTTTCACTCACTCTCTTAGCTCTGGCATTTATTCATTTATTCCAAACTTACTGTGAGAAATTTGCTGCAAGTGCATTGAATGAATCTTCCAGCCCCAGCCTTGCTTTCTAGCCCAGCAGCACAACTAATGCTCCAGTCATCCACACAGCTTTTGGGTCAGAAGGGGTCTCGCCTTTGGGTGATGTGCACCCCACTTGTCATCCTCCAAGACGTTTTTCTTCCTGAATTCAGACTTTCATCAACATTGTAATGATATTGACTCTGAGTTCATATGGGAAGAAAGTAGCCATGGGTTATATACAAACTGGGTTACTCACTCAAAGGTGGTCTACTTAAAAGAAAACCTGTTAACTATAAGCAAGTTTTTGTAGTAAAAAAATGTTTACCTTTGATGATATGGAGCTGAAGCCGCGTCTCTTGTAAGCCCCGAACTACTGACAATGCAATGATTTTTCGGTCTGTTTGCCCTTTTCAATAAGATACAGCTGTGATCCCCACGTGGGCTCGAGTTGTGAATTCATGGACTGGTCACAATTAGAATCACCTGGGAAGCATTTTGAACCTGTAGCTTCTTGGGTTCTAGCCCTAGAGAGATTCTGTTATAGCTGATCTGGGAGTAGGACCTGGAAATCTGTTTTTAATAAGTTCTCCAAGGGATTCTATATAAGCCAATTTTAGAAATGACTGTTTCGGGGACTATATGATTGGCAGGTGACATTTCCTGGAGATTAGTGATATGTATTAAAGCTCTTGCGTCATTTCGGTTTCAGGGATGTTCTTATCCACATGATCTGCTCTGATTTAGGGGAGAAAAGAAATGGTTTGTTGTGCATGGTCGAGAGTGGTCGCCATGTGTCAGCTGGGTGTGCTTGCTTTGTTTCCATTTGGGAGGATTATTTCCTGCGAGTATGATACACCACTGTAAAGGAAGATTAGGATCAATCCTTTTTGTCTCTTTCGTTCAATGTCATGCAAACGACTCATTGATTACCTGTGTGTCCTCATTTACTGCACGTACAATGTGCATTATTGAGTGATATTAGAGAAAGAGATCAACCATGTTGGTTGCCATTCTCATACATCCCACTCTTCTCTTGTCCTTATTCCTTTTTTTAAAGCTTGGGATCATAATCAGTACCCTAGTCTCCTATCTGTATTCTCCTGGAAGATTTCTCACATTGTTACAGAGGCTTTTTTTCATTTTCTCCTTTAACACCTGCATGTTCTTGCCAGTTTTTAGCATCCCTGGTTTTACTCCACATTGGTGAATTTTAATAAGGCATTAATCACTGTCCTGGGCATTTCTGGGAAGACCACGCTCACACGGTCATATCTGCAGGATGGGTCATTGATACGATGGCTGGCTGGCTTGGTGCACTTTAAGGGCCTGAAGTTCAGGCAGAAGTATTCAGCTGTTCCCAGATGCTTTTCTCTCTTAGTGCAATGCACCAGAAGAGACCAGGAGATGGTGCTGTGGGTCAACTTTTACCCCACATCCTGCAATGCTGGTGGTTTTCCAAGAAGTCAGGTGAAATGTCAAGAGCTAAAGTTTTCATTCCTTGTCTGTTGGGGCTAATAAACTGCTCAAATCTGCAAGCTAGATGAAATCTTTAAAATAAAAAAAAATATTAGCTAGGGATGAAAAAATGACAATGGATTAACTTTGAACTTGGCTGTAAAAGTCACCAGGTCTGAACTTCACACTGAACTTGAACTTGGATGAGGTCCTTAGAGGAGTGTTTACTGGTAACTTCTGGTTGTTAAGAAAGAGGTCAGAAAAAACCTCTGAGAAGGCTGGAGACCAATCTGGGGCTTCCTGCTACTCTAAGAGCAGCACAGAAAAATGATTACAATGTAAATGGAGCTCTAAAGAATATATGTACATTATGCTGTCCTGGGTTTAACCATGGAAATGTAATGCAAAAGTTGCTATGTACAAAATTAGCATAAGGAAAACATCTGATGCCAAAGGCCATAGGATTTTGCCCAAGCCCTTTGTAGCCACTGATGCAGCTGACTCACTTTCCTAAGCATTCTGAGATAATGTTAACAGACGGCTTGGTTTTCCTCTTGTGTGTTTATAACTTCTTCTGGTATTTATAGTTAGAGTGCGGACAGCTTGAATGGATTTTCTTTTCCTATTTGCATATAAATAACATGACCATGACCCTGTAAATTTCCCACAGGCCTTTTTAGAAATGGGGTGTTGTTATCTGGGCCAGGGGCGGGGGAAGGGGTAGTCCCTGCCTCATCCCCAAGAACGTCTAAGTCAATTAGCTCAGATGGTTTGAGCATGGCTCTGAGACATCCAAGGTCACAGTAACAATCTGTGGGAAGATCAGTCAAGTTAGAGAAGAGAGAGCCTGTGTATTCCAGGCACCAAGAGGAATGTGCTTTCTTTTACCGAGGCAAAATGGGAGTTATTGGTAACATGGAAAATATAATGAGCATAACTCAATGTTCCTTGATGCAGAGCAGAACAGGCTCTCTATGACGTCATCCCCAACAGCGCAGCCAACCACCTTCCTGAGCATGACACTGGATGAACCTAGGGCTCCCGACTCAGAGTTTTTTCTATGGGACTCCAAATTTTTGTTTTTAACCAAACACGCACAACAATTAGGAAGAAAGGAGAAGATAACTAGGCTTGCTGAGAGAATGGAAAGTTTAATCCTGAGCGGCTAATCTCCCACTGGAGGGCCCCCATCAGCTGCAAAATTTTAGGGAAACTGTGCAAAACAGGTTTTTCATATTTTTTGCATGCTTTCTACTGGGTCTCCCTATTAGCTACTGCGATCCAGATGTGTACTTGAGATTTATAGTTATTTGCTTGGGAAGCAACATCTCATATGAAGCAGGAAAGGGATTTTTCATTTAAAGAATAAATATTTGTGTTCTAGATGAAGAAGAAAGTGCCTTCTTGAGCTGAATTTCTACCACTGGCTACTTGACTGTCTGGTACATAATAATACCACACATTCATTGACCAAGGGATGGGCTCTGTGCTAACACAGTATAAATATCTCTTCTTTAAAGCTTCACAAACCTTGTGAAGGGAGTGCTGCTCAGAGCTACATTTTTGAGGATGAAGAAATAGGCTCAGAAAAATGAAGTAAGTTTGCTGGATTCTCTGGGTAGTAAAAGGCAGAGCCATGATCTGAGCCCAGGCTATATAATTCCAAGGTCACGTTCTTAAACACCATCCTATCCTATGCTACCTATAGCTTAACCAAAACAACCTAATTTCAATCTGATTTATTTATTTTTTTCCAACAGGACTACATACTTGTAACTCTTTTTTTTTTTTTTTTAAAGACTTTATTTATTTGACAGAAACACAGACAGAGAGGGAACACAAGCAGGGGGAGTGAGAGAGGGAGAAGCAGGCTTCTTGCCAAGCAGGGTGCCCGATGCAGGGCTGGATCCCAGGTCTCCGGGATCATGACCTGAGCTGAAGGCAGTCGCTTAACCAACTGAGCCACCCAGGCACCCCTACATACTTGTAATTCTGTCCATGGGAAGCAATTCTGTGCCTCTCTACAACAGGCAACTGGTATATAGTGAGGTCAGGAATCACAAGGTCAGTGGTCCTGCTTTTTAGTCAGTCCTGTGTGTGTGTTGAACATCTCTTCTTGGAAAGTGAGGCTATCTTTCCTCTGTTTTTTTTTCTCTATTGAGTAAATTCTCTAATCCTCTATCTTTTCCTCTCCTGGAGGAAAGATAGCCTCCTTTGTTCCTCTGTTGTTCTCAGCGTGGGACTATGTCAAAAATTCTGGACAACAGGGAAAGACTCACTTGATATCCTGTTACAGGAGAATACTACAATCTTCTTAGTGCTGAGCAAAATGAAAAACCTATAGTTCATGACAAATACCCCCCTGAAAGGACATTTAGGGATTTATTGTTACTTGAGCATATTTTCTGGGGTTTCATCCTTTCTGAGTCTCCCCCTTACCTCTTGAAACACATCTACTATTCTTGCAAAGGAAAATTCCTCTACCAAGAGGATAATTTTTTTTCTCTGTATCATTTATGCACATACCCTCAAAGCACAACTAAATAAACACAAATTTGTTTTAAATGTTTAACTTGGGAGCATACTCTGAGAAGATTAGAATCTACCTCCATTCCCTTTCATTTAGAGATTCATTGAAATTTCTTTGCAGAGAACTTCTTGTCTTGGGAGTGTCTGCCTTGGGGAGACAACATGATGCTTTGCTACAAGGACTTGGATAAAGTGGATGTCAGTGTAGACAGGTGACTTAGGGAAGGTTCCGTAGATGCTGGACTTGAGTTGGACCTCGAAGGAAGGGCAGGTTTGAAGGAAGGACTGGTAAGGAAGTGGGTGGGTGGGATGGGGTATATCACGTGGAGAAGAAAAAGTCAGATGAGCCAAGATTAAGTGCTGGAATCAAGCCTCTTGGTATAGACCAGGAAGCCTGATAGGAGTAGAGGGTATTGGTCTGTATGCAGTGGGAGTAGGAACATAGTTTAAATGGATGAGGAATGTAAAATTAATGGAGGATTTTATGGAGTTGGCAGGATTTCAATGACAGTATTTTAGTGTGGGCTTCTCTTTACAAACCATCTATTCTAAACCTCACATCTTAAAAGCAAAGTGATGGAGATTCAGGGCAGTGAGGCAACTTTCCCAGGGCCTCAGTGGGTTATCAGTGGCAGACGAGTCTTTCAGTGCCTGCTCCCCCATACATTCCTGCCCCTGTGCTTGGTCTGGTCATGAACATGAAGCCACTGTGGGAAGTAAAAAAGCTCTGCCACGATAAAGTACCACTCTGCTGGACACACTGAACACGGAGAAAATTAGGGAATCAGAAGGGGAACTATTATTATAATCAAAGCTTGAGGAATATGATATGGCCTTAATTGCTGAGAGGGGGCCAAAGGAGATAATCAGACACATTAGAGAAGTTGTAGGGTGCTGTGTAGGGCTCAGAGAAGGAAAACATAGGCTGACTGCATGCTGCAAATTTGAAGTTCTTGTAGAATAGGGACACGGGGTGAAATGGGAGCATTATAAGTTTGAGTCGGGAAATATCTGGTGAAAAGACTTGGTGATAGACAACTAGAAAGAATCATTCATTTATTCATCCAATGAATATTTATCGGGTACCTGGTATAAGTTGCTATGGTAGGTACTGGGGATATACTGGTGAATGGGCAACGTGTGCGTGGATGGGGACCTTCTAGAGTTTTGTTCTGGTGTTTCCTAGTGGAGAAACATGGCCCTAGGTGGGAGGGGAGCCATCAACAGCTGTGGTGCTTGGCAGGAGCTCCCTCATAGGTAGTGAGTATAGAGTGATCTGCACAGGGTGGGGGACAGAGCCTGAGGACCTCTGATTGTAGCAGGAAAGATGCCATCATTACCACTAGGTTATGAGTTTTAAGAAAATTGTCCTAAAAGTTTAAAAACCATTTTTCTCTCTCATTTCTTTTTATTTAAATCAAGTATTTGAGCTTGTCTCCACTAAATAATTCTCTAACATTCAAGTGAATAGAGCGAATGATTAAATAGGCTGTCAATGGGGCGAATGTGTCCAGTGACCCAAGATAAAAGGTGATGGACTCTAATTATATTTTAAAAATTCCCCTGGCCCACTGAGCTGGCGCCAGCACCTTTTGTTGGTTTAATTTGCAAGGATTCTTCAAGCTGAGGCCTCGCTCCTCTAGGTGGTGTTAAGTGCTAAATAAGCCCTCTCCCTCTTTTTGTTTTTTCTTCCTACTTTTAACCCAAGCTTGGACTGGCCTTTGGGTAGATTAGGAAGTTCTAACCAATGGGATCCTAAAGGACTTAAACTGTTACAGGCAGGCCTGGGGATATCCCACTGTCTCCTGGTTAAATAGCAAACAGTTGTCAGAGATAAGAGAAATCTTATTTAATGTTCATAAATGCTAAAATTAGCATTGACTTACATTTCAAAGCTTAATTTATTACTTCATTATAACAATTAATTTGGTTAAATTAAAAAATTTGAAAAAAAACTCATAGAAGTAATTACAATGTGTATCTCAGAGGTAAAAATTCAATGGTTAAAAGTGAATCTTTAATGAAAGAATATAGAGAAACTGTCTTAATGAACAAAGTTTTTAGTAGTCTTGTCCATAAATGTCTTCTTAGGGTATAGTGTGTATTGAGAAGAACCACAGAACCCTTGGATGACTCATGATCTGAAGACATTTTTAAGTTCTTCAAGGGCAGGAGGGAGCTGCTCTCTATACCCTCATTTGTTCTGCAACTTTCCATTCTTCTCTCTCCTGTGTGATTGCATGCATGTACTATCTTTCCCTTTTGTCTGGGAAAGGTTTGGAACATTGGCATCCCCTTCTTCCCTCTCCCTCATTGTATATTTCTCTATCCTTTTCCTTACTTTTCTTTCCCAGGATACACAGTGCCTCAGAATTTTGCTTCTATCTGCTCTGGTCCATTATGATTTTATGGTATTACTTCCTTTATGTTATAGTTCCTGTTGGGAATGGAAAAAAAGTGTGTCATTGGGTTCCTTGTGTCTACACAACAATAATCTTGGTGCTTTGAACATTTAGGACTATCCACTCCACAAGCTACTGTTTTCAAGTCAGAGCTGCACATCTTAATCTTTTCTGAGGTGGACTACAATAATTTCACCAATTAATAATCTTAGCACCCAGGTATATGAGTGGTGATTCTTGAAAAATAAAGTCAGAGAAAATTGCAAGTTATCCCTATAATCAATAATCCTCGCCTTTTGCATCCCATGTTTTCTTGACTAGAAGAGAAAGCCACAAAGCAGCAGAAGCAGTCAGAAATGAGCATAACCCGCAGTCAGTCTGGGTACCTACAAGGCAGTGGGTTCACATGTGTATTTATTATTTTTAGAGGTGGGGGGTAGGAAATGCACCAGGGAGCAATTTGGAAAAAATATCCAAATTTTGTTCAATAACGAATCAAGCAAACTTCAGTTCCACAGCCCTTCCCCTCAAGGATACTGAAGTTATTCTGAGTGACACAGAATTTAGAGAAATTTCTACTGTGGTGTAGTTAAGTCAAAATGCATTGACTGAACATGATTCATAATTAACTAGACAACTCTAACCTCATTATACACGCTTTGCTGTTCAGAGACCTACCCAGACATTTGGCCTTGCCTATCCATGGCCAGCACAAACTGCTTTTCTTTCTGCCTTTCTCTCTTCTTGCTTTCCTGCTCTCCTTTTCTCTTAAACCACCTCATGTATTTCCTCACCAGACCCTATCTTTTCTGTTCTCTGAACAGAAAGTCTGTCTTCCTATGGTGTGGCTCTGTGCCAGGAATAATGGAAGTCGTGGAAAATTTTCTTGTGGTTAGAGGTGAAGCCAACAGCAAGGGAGACTGTCCTTCGCTTTCCTCCCCTCCAGACACCCTCCTCCACAGGTATGCATTCAGGCTGGGGTCAGGGAGCACAGGGGTTGTGGCTAGAAGAGCCAAGATGGTCTTACTGCCTCTTGCTGCCTGCTGTGTCCTCAGAAATAGCAACTAAAAACACTTTCTGGAGGTCCTGAAAGAATGGGAGAGCACCGAGCAAACACAGATCCTCCTCAGAGAGAGTTGCTGGATACCGTGGACAGGCCCCCAAAGTGGATGAGGTCCCCACTCCTGGAACCCCGGTCCACACAAGAGCCCAACGGTAAATACCTCCGTGTCTTCTGGGTCAATCTGGCCATGTTAAAATCCTGCCGCTGTGTCTGTTTGGGTTAGTCTGTTAGAGAATTTCCAGGACTCTTGAAATGTCTGTGGGTAACCTGGAATTTCCTGAGAGACCTGGCTGCTGAGCTCACTAGCCAGCTTCGGGGATGCATGCTTTCTGTGCGTGACAAAGACATTTGTGTAAAAACTGGGTCACCAGAAATCCTTGGGAATTCTTGAGCCCCCAATTCCCTATGATGCACAAAAATACCTACTATAAAAGTTCTAGGGTATGGCAGAGAAAACCTAAATCTCAATCACGACAGAGATATGTGGGCAGATATCATTTGGTTTTGGCTCACACTAAAAGCCAGCTTTTTTTTTTTAATTTTTTTTATTGTTACTAAAATTTTTTTTCCAGTGTTTCAAGACTCATTCCCCATTCCCCACACCCAGTGCTCCACGCTTTAGGTGTCCCCAGTACCCACCACCAGGCTCTCCCATCCCTCCACCCCCCTCCCTCCAAGTCCCTCAGTTTGTTTCTGTGTCCAAAGTCTCTGTTGTTTCATTTCCCTCCCTAGATTACCCTAGTTCCCATTTGCTTTCCTTCTCCCACTGTCCTCCAGTTTGC